>CACRWG010004509.1:0-26972 GCA_902654985.2 Oryctes borbonicus
TGTGACAAACACAACTCAATGACAATGCCTTTTCTATAAATGAATACAAATGTAGGCACCGTTCTTGCAGATATTTATAGAAAGTGGGGTGAAGAAAGGATGAACCGTAAAACAAGCGAGCGTTGGTGTTCGAGATGACTTTAACCGGAAATAACTGATTCTTCCACACTAACGAGGAAGAATATTTCAGGAAACCATTACAGAATAGAAGCGTATAATCATTAATTTACCACGCACGTAGACGAGTTATAAATATTAGCGGATACTAACATAAAAAGCTCCAAGGAACAGAAAACGTTACGTAGACAACCAATTGTATAATAAGAAGCCATTACTTATTTATGAAGTGGAGTTGAAGTTTGTTAATTAGCGAAAGTTGGGGATTCCATCAAAACAACCAGGTTTGTTTGGAAACAATATCAGCATTAACAACGCGTTACGCTGAATCAGAGCAATAAATATCTATTGCGAATACCCAAATCGATTTTTTATTTAGCTTATTAAAACATTCGTTCCATTTACGTATAAAGCGGTGGAAGGAGGGGTATACATTCGCGTGGAAGTTAATGCTGTTAGCGTAATTATAATACTAAAAATAAGCGTCTCCACGTTGAAACGTCTGTACGGGAATAGAACGTAGGTCAAAATAAATCTGAAATTCGAATATAATAAGATCATCAAATAAACTTTGAAATCCAGTTCATAGAACGTGTTATTTTGACAGCTTCTTGATTGTTGAAATTGAAGGTTTTTTTTAAGATATTCCACATTTTATGGCTGTATATTTCGCCAGTATTTTGAGATCCTCTTTGCTGAAAAATAACATTATCTTTACTGTTTTTAACGATGTTGACACGAACGTCTCCGTCCAACGTTATTTCTCCAGTATAAATACTCGTTTTCATTGGTTTTTCTTCCATTTCTTAATCTGATTTTAGGTAACTTCTGTGGATCACACCGAACAAGTGAGAGACTCCTATGCACTTGACTGTAAAATGTTTAAAAATGACAATTTGGAATGTGGTAATTAAGATTTCTGTCTTGAAAATATGGGAATAGTTACCAACTAACATGTTGAGCACTTCCACGCAAAAACATTAGAAGTGGATCCAAGTTCAGCTATGTTATAATATAATTAAACTTCTTTACAGCGCCGCAGAAAACATTATTATTTAAAAATCTACATCAAACTTGGACTAACCAGAGGATGATAGTAATACCAATAAAACTAAATAAACCTTCAAAACGAATATGAGTCGTTTAATAAGTTTACAAAAGTTGACAATTTGTTACCTGTGTAATAGCTGCGTACTTTCACTTTTTTGTCACCCCTATCACTGTGTCCCCACCCCTTTACAGAGTGGAGGTTGAGCAGGAAAGAGCAAAATAGTGATCAACAAGTGATCTCTGGGAAATACCATTTACGCAGGTGAGAGTAGGTTTAATTTGGAGCTGCACGCTAGTTGCACTCTAACCTATATGGGAGGCATGTGCTGTACAATTTGCAACATCTACAACACATACTGCCTATAATGTTCACTATCCTGCCAAATTACCAAGAAAATAATTAGTGTAGAGCAACCGCTGGACTGTATACGCCTTTTGTATATGGAAAGCATTCGTGAAAACGTTTTCAGGTCAAGTTTTATTCTGTAATATGGATATCGATCTACATCAGCGAAATAACGTAATAAAATAGCAATATTTTGTTCATAATCAACTCTCCTCCCCAAAATATCGTAATTTATTTTTATATTCCAGACACTAAACAAGATCGTTTCATCTATTCAATAAAATATGCTTTTTCACATTACAATCTGCGGCAGCCTGCTTTTTTAAAATATGCGCACTGTAATGATTATTTCTGTTTTCAACATTTCTTTGATTTTGATTTTCATTACCATGTAGAGTTAGAGTACTACATAACAAATGTATAACTATGAACAAATTGCACGTGCAGTTCGTTTTATTATCTTTCAGCATATTCAACATTCGCCACTTTTCATATCTCATTCATTTTATAAGAAATTACTTAAAGCTATGTAGGTATATACATACAGAATTATAACTAGAGTGGGCAAATTCAGGTGCGCACCATCGGCGTAGCTAACGAATGGACTCTTGCATGCGAAGGAAGTCAGTATGCAGAGATATATTATCGCGAACGGTGCCGTTCCGGTGCTAGATGTGTGAAATTTGCGAATACATTTTGGGAATTTCAGAAACACTGCTTTTATACTCGCAATTAGCGCACCCACCTGTGGATAACATGTACCGATTGTCTCTGCTATAGGATGTAGAGCAAGTAATATGTAAAGAGTTACCACACTGTTCCTTAAGAGACCGGTCTACAGAAAGCATGGTTGCGGCACCATCTGTCGTAAACGTTAAGACTTGATCTCTGAATATTTCAAATTTTTCCAATGTGCTTAACACCACTTTTGAAATTACTTGGGCAGTACATTCTTCTATTCGTCTAGAAGCTAATAAAATTGAAGATGAGGATTGATGTGGTTCCATTTTGCGCACCATAACATTAAGTACAGATCTTTTTCGCAATTAGTTGTTCCATCCACGCGCAAACACACTTTTTTATTTTTCAGTTCAGCGTTAAATTTTATTTTCTAAATGTGCACGCCCAGATGGTAAATAATTTCGTAACGTGGTCCTTTTCGGTACTGTAATATTGGCGTATTTGTTCCAAAATGAAACAAATGAATCGTTGTTTAACAAAGTAAACGCCAAATTACACTGAATCGTTATTGTATATAAATCAAGTAAGAATTGTTCATATCTTGCGGCGACCCCGGTTTTGATATTATTATGCTTTGCACTTTGCACATGTCGTTTACAATGTGTTTGTGATCAACATGCTAGATATGTATCGCACACTAAACATTCAATTTTTACGCCATATAGAGTACTTCGCTGCTACTATTACGTACGCTCCAGGCGGCAGCGAACTAGATACTGACTAGTGTTTCGCATACGAGAGTTCATTTGTTAGCTGCGCCGATGGTGCGCACCCGAATTTGCCTACTCTAATTATAACATACACTATAGTTATCTTAATTTTTTTCGAGGTAGTTAGACGTGCTAACGTTTATCAATTAACAGCGTAAACCTTTTCAATTTAGCGCATTTTTATCTTTTCTCATCATAGACAGCTCATTAACTTTTGAATACCATTTCTAAAACTTAATTACCAGAAAATATATTGTGCAGATCTTTGCCTGTAGGTGGTCTTCATTAATTAGATGATTGCAAATCTATAGAACACTTTACTTTAACAAAATAATATTTATTATGGGATAGCAGCCCAATGCCTTCTATTTCTGGAGATATACAATTTTTATCGAAAATATATACTCTCAGAGATAAAACCTTTTCCTTCTTCATTATCTGGGAATTATTGTTTGACTATATCCACCTTGACATTTTGATACAGCCTGTATAGAAATTATTGAATTTCCAGATGTTACTGGCCAACCTTTGTACCTATCGTTTCGACAATTATGACGTTGCACTATCTGAAGATACATTCACTTATTTACAACCGTTTCCATCGGATAAGCCGTACACATCGTTTACATTGGTTTTTGGTAAGAGGTGAAGCAGGTGTGTACAAAATGCGATCGTTTTTATAAACTTTTAGCGAAAAACAGGTGGTCTTGACATTTTTAGGCTTATTTTCCACTATTTTTCCTCTAGAAGGAAGGTGATAGTTTGAAAAAGTCTACACTAGGTGCTCTTCTCGCCCAAGATTTTCAATAAATAAAACATACCAACAGTGCGCCAATCAGGTAGTAATTATAAACTTTATAAAGGGGAGGATTGTCACTTCGTACTTTAAATGAATTACCAACAAAACTGTGAAAATGTGACCAACCTACTATTTTCTACAGTTTTTACAGTGTTACAGTGTATCAACGAAGTGTTGGTATAAATTTTGATATTTGACTTAATGAATTTTGCATTCTAGAAAATAAAAAAGAATACGATCGAATTCTAAATAATGCCAGAAATGTATTGCACTGCAAATTGGAATCAAACATCGCTGAAATGTAAGCTAAAAAGATTTCTTGCAGACAAAAATAAATGTTTAGTACATGGAAATCAGTTGCAATGTAAAGATTTTCGTAGAATTTGTAAGGTAAAAATTGGAGCTGTAAAAATCACCATATAATTAGCGTGTGGAAAATTGGAGGAAATTTGTAGATCAAAAATGAACGTGTAAAGAAAATAATCTTATAACAGACTTAGTAAATTATGCTAACAAACAGATTGTAGGAAACCTAGTTCCTATATGTGAATACAATTTTCTTACAAATTTTGTATGTACACTACCGTCCATATTAGTTCGGACACACAAATAAATTTTAAAAAGCGAGAAAATATTCCAACTCATTTTTCCAAAACTTAAAATTTTTATTGCATTTTATTAATAGCGATTAAAATTAAAGTATAAAAAAAAGTAATTCTAACGAAAAATAAACAAAAAGTTCTTAAACATTCCGTTCATCAAAGAAACTCCCTTTTGCGCGAAGAACAGCTTTCACAATCTGAGGCATCCGCTCCACTAGTTTTTCAAAGACTCTATTTGGCATATTATGTCATTATTTATAAAGTGCCCTTATCTTGTTCTTCATTTAAGACATTTTTACATATCACTGCTGAGTGTTTGGGGTCGTTGTCCTGCATGAATACAAAATTTTCGCCGATTAGACGTTGCCCCGATGGTATTGCATTTTCTTGCAGTATTCCTAAATAACCTTCTTTTCGCAAAATACCTTCGATTCGTTTCAAGTCTCGTGTGCCGAGGTAAAAAAAACAACCCCAAACAAGCACAGAATTTCTTCCTTGCTTGACAGTTGGCACTACACAATCCTGCAACATTCTTTCGCCTTTCGCTCTTACAAACACGCGCCTTGATTGTCCGAACACCTCAAACTTTGACTCATCAGTCCATAGCACCCTTTTCCGATCATCCACTGTCCAATTTCTACGTGTTTCTGCCCACTGTAGCCGTTTTTGCCTGTTTCCAGGTCGAAGTAGGGTTTTTTTTGTTGCAATGCGGCCGTGAAGATTTGCAGCTTTTAATCTTCTTTTCGCTGTAGTAACAGAAATTTTTCTTGCACGGTCGCGATTCATTTCGGCGGCGATTTCTGGTGCTGCCAATCTCCTATTTCGTTGCTCAGCAATTTTATACGCTCATCGTCGGCGTGAATTGTTATTTTCTTACGACCTGAACGCGCCCGATCGCTTAAACTGCCCCTGCGTTGATGTTTCCGAACGATATCACTAACAGTCGATTTATTAACATGTATTTTTTCGGAAATTTGACGCACTGAATAACCTTCTTGATGAACAGCAACAATTACAGAGCGCTTTTCTAAACTTATCGGTTTTCCTCTCGGCATTTTAATAACTTTAATACGCTATTAACACTAACGCACGCACAAGCAGGTTTATTTAGAAACTAAAGCATTTATCAATACACAATAAACTTTCGGGTGGCCTGCTGCCATCCCAAAGAGTATTGTAAATTTATTACCTGCAGTATTGTCCCAAAAATAATCCTATTTGTGCCGATGAGGATTATTCTGAAAATTACTATATTGGATCATAAAATATAATAGGTCTTTAATCATTCTCTAATCGATATTCTTGGAAGTTTGCCTGTACAATTGGTTATAAACTTCATAAAAGACCTAATATAAATATGTTATTTATATATGAACGCAATTATATTATCTTTTAGTAGAGTTTAGAACATTTTACTAGGTGTCCGAACTAATATGGACGGTAGTGTACACGATTACAATTTTACATAAATAGGGTTAATACTTCTAGTAAATGACGCACGGATTTAAGGCACACCATGAAAAAATTGCATTTACTTTTACAATTTAATAAATAATTCATTCAATAAAGTATTCTTTTATTTAATAGCACCAATAAATAACTGATATCAATAATAAAGTAGCAATTGAACCAAATGTTTCCAATTTCTAAGATGGAAATGTATTCTTCGTAGTATTTCAGTTGGTTATTTAAGATTGGGGCAGATTTTAAACCTCCAAAATGGCGGACTGGCAATACTTCTCTTTGTAGAGTATACCTTAGTAGTTAATCGAACAAACAAATTCCACTGAAATATTTTTAGGTCTGAGCTGGAGCAGTAGATCGAATTCGCTATTAGTAAATGGATCTTGCTCACAATAGGTTCTCAACCTGAAGGGCACGCTCCCCCGAGGAGACGTAAGAGAATGTGCGGCGAGACGCGTTAAAGAGGAAAACTACTATCAAGTTTTATGAATGTTCATTATACAATAACCCTAAACCCTAACAGCACTGGTTGTATTTGTTCAACAATATGTATAATAAAACTATATAAAATACATTTTAAATTGTAAAAATGTTATTTCTACAAAATGCAAAAATATTAATTAAATGTACTGAATGTGAGTTTGGATATTTTAAGGAAGACAATGCTACGTTAACTAATCCTGGATCTGAGAATTTAACCAATGGTTTGAGTGAGAAGGTAGTAAAGATGTTAGTTGCCCGAGTAAAATAACATTTCGATGAATTCGATAAAACGTTAAAGAAGAATAATATTTCTGTAACTGTTAATTTATTTTACATGTTACTTAATTCCTTTGGCAAGGCTGAGGTAAAGTTGGATACCTACAGACACGATGTCATTAATAATTTCTATCAGGTTTGGTTTGTATTACGTACTTATTTATTTTATCGTGAAGTAGCTTAAGCTCAAATTCAGAATTTTATAAATACTCAAAGGTATGAAACTGATGATAGGTCTGCTGCTTATGTTCACGAGTGGCACGTGTCGATAGATGCTTCAATCTCAAGTGGATTAAGTTTAGTACGGGCCTGCGATAAACGCCCAATCAACGCATTCGGAACCCCAGAATAACTAACAACATTACGTTTGAAAGGCGCGAATGTATTTTATAAAGAAATAATGTGAAACTCTCAATACGGAATAATAACTGTTGCCAGGTATTTCATTTTATTTTCTCTTTTCTTAATATTTCATCTACAAAATGTGGTTCGCTTGATATCGCCTCTCTAATATATTGAAAATGAAAACAAATCAAATCAAAATACCTAAATATTCATTTGAATAGACCGCCATTAACTTCGTACGTTCTCCACGAAACATAGTGGGCGACTTAGAACCTGAAATGCATGGGAAGTTACCTATTTGTAGGTAATACCACTCACTCCCACGTACCCTACCCAAATTAGTAAAAACGAACGTAGCTTCAATCTTGTCGTAATTTTCTGACAGGTCAGAACTCTCTGACAGGTTCACTCCTAAATTACTCGTATCAGAATGTAAGTATTCATGCATAATGCACGTGCTTTCAAAAAATGATAACGGAAGCAAATAAGGGAACCGATTTGCAAGTACGGACTTGTGGAAAATTCTCGGAAGACGAAATTTTTACTTCAATAAGAGATAAATATCAACAACAAGTCACATGTCAAAGTGTTGTCCCTCCATCATTACCACGTGGCATAGTTGATGCGAATCTTCAACAAATACTAGCTGCGAAAGATGTAGATGGCATATTTTTTTCAAAGGATAACTTAGAAGTGGTCGTCGATGTACGGGGCTTTAACCCTGAAAGTGTACGATGCAATGTTACTGGTGACGTAATTGAAATAAGCGCTGTACACAGTTATCAAGAAGACGGTTCAAAAATGAGTCAAACGATGATGTCCAGAAAATACCAGGTGCGAGACATGAATCCTGCGGATAGCATTTGTCATTTGTCATCAGATGGATTTCTTTATATAATGGTTCCATGGAATAAAGCATGATTAAATTAAACCTTTTTTTTGCGAGTAAGCAATGCTCTGTTCTCCTTATTGTAACGATTTTCTATTTACCTAAGTATTAACAACTAAAACAAATTGAATTTCAAAAACTAATTCACGGACAATTTCTATTCAGCAATAATGCGCGATCAATATTAACTAGAGAAGTCTATCTACTTCCTTGGCACACTAGCAATCAGTTCTGCAAAATTTTCGCCAATTAACGGTACTTCAAGATTGAGAACAGGTTGCACGGTACGTTACTCAATACGTACGAGTTTCTTGCACTTCACTCTCCGTGTATATATATATATAACCGATGACCCTTTTTCCTGACACTCTCTTTATTGGTATTGGTCAAAAGGAAAAATAAACGCTTAACAAATGAGAACTTCAATTCTCGTGCTCGTGCGAAATTAGGTCAAACGCATGTAGAGCTGGATTTACGCGATCTTGTGAGTGCTGTCTGTCGCATGTGCAATTGATTTTGTTTGGAGTGTCTGCATGCATACGTGTTTACGTGTTTGTATGTACAAGCACTAGCCCGGCTGCTTGTAATGTCATTTCTAACAAAGCGCTCTTGCCCTACTTCTATATCTACGTGATTATTCGGAAATAGCATTATAAAATCCTTCGGGATATTTGTTGGATTTCCCTTCAAACTATGTCGAACAATTTTCAAACTGCACTGCAATATTTCTTCGCGTTGGGGTGGATACACGTATTCGTTTTCCTTTTTACACAAGGTTTCTGCTAAAGATAATCAGTTGTTTAGTTAAAGAGTTAACATAAAATTTAGCTTTTGGAGAAATTATTATTTGTAGAAATGGTTGTTTACTTATTGCAATAACAAAAATGCTTACTGATTTAATTATGTAATTAATGCAAACTTTCTGGCTTTATTTAAAAGCAGAAATCAATGACATGAAAATTAAAAAGTAAAACACACAAAATGTCTGGACCCTTCAAGCATCCAATAAAAATTATACCAGGGTAGTCTGACAAGTTTTAAGCTGTAACATGAAGATGGGGTTACAATTCCAGCTGTTAGACACTCAGTTTCTGTTTCACAATTGTTTGCGCCAGTCGATGTTAGTGTTTATGAAAAAATGGAAAAATCTTATATCGAGCCGTCATTAAATCCTTGCAATACGCTTAAGCAATTTAAAGCTGATATGGACGCTGTTTACGGAGACTCTGCGCCATCACTTCCTACGTGGTCGTACCAGCTTGATTGACGATGAAAGTTCGGGACTGCCAAAAACTGCAACCATTATCAATAACATCGAAGAAGTTCACCAAATGGTACTAAACTAAAGGTTAAAGCTATAGCAGAAGCTATAGGCATCTATCATGTATTGATTAGAGATTCGGGGATCAAAAAGATAACCGCGCGTTAAGTACCGCACTCAAGATCAAAAACATATTCAAATGAACATCTCTAGAGCTCTGCCGAAGCAGTTTAAACGAAATAAATCTGAATTTTGGAGTCGATTATTAACTGTAGATGAAATTTGAGTGCACCAATACATTCCTGAAGACAAGCCACAGTCGAAATAGTAGAATGCGAAGAGTGAATCGGCTCCGAAAAAGGTGAAGACTGTTTCATCGGCTGGGGAGTGGTGACCGCTGTTTTTTGGGATATTCATGGCGTTAATCGACTATCTTGAAAACAGAAAAAAAACAATAACTGGGTTATACTCCGCATCATTACTTAACAATCCGAAAACAGAAATTGCAAAAAAACGGCCACATTTGAAATAAAGAAAGTTTTGTTCTACTGTACTGTAGATAACTCACCGCCTCCCACTTCAGTTGTCGTAATGGCAAAAATCCACAAATTGAGGTACGAATTGATAGATCACCCATCCTATTCTGCTTTCTGTGTTGAAAGTTTTGCTCTAAGGACAAAGATTTTTATCACATTTGTAAACGCCTATTTTGCAAAACAAGATGCCATATATTATTTGGAGAGATTAAAGAGGTAGAAGCATTACTGGAAAAACTGTATAGACTTACAAGGGCACTACGTTGAGAAATAACACTGGATTTGGCAAACATTTATCTTGTTAATGAGTTAGGCTGGAAACTTTTCAGACTATCGTCGTAAATCGTCACTAATCGCCAGAAAATTAAGAGTACTAACCCATTTTAAATATGAACGCATTAGTCGAAGTAGGATTGTTTAATATGAAAAATAGCATTAAATTGCAGTTAGCTTATCTTTATCACAAAATCATAACCAATAAGAGTTAACTCTACCTTCTTAACAAAATATTATTTAGTACAGTTGTTCACCTCCAACGATGGTTTTTCTCGGTGTCACAAGTAACCTTTGCTAACTGTGTATTTATTTTAGTTTATCATTCATTATTCATTTTTTTGCCCAAATCTATTCACTCATAAGGTTATTAAATTAAGTATTTGTAATATCTTTGTGATTCACTATCTCTTTCCAAAGCTAGACCGTCGCCTTTTAACTTTTTAATTCCCACAATTTCTCGCAGGTGTTCAGATAGAGTTGTCCATCTAATGATCATCTCGTAACTGATTGCCTTTTATGAACCAAGGTGATCCCCAATATATTGAGTGCTATATCAGGTGATGACGCTCCAATGTCGACAACCTAAGCTATAGCTTGATTTAAGTGATATCCTCTTACACGTAATACCGGGTTCACACCAAATCAATTTTTGGCAAATAAAGCACGAACTTTTAAAAAATAACTCTGTTCTCAACAGGTTTCAACGGAATCGAAGGAATAATGTGGAAAGAGTACTATCGTGATATATTGCCATTCCATCTGGGCTGGGAGTAATCAACAAGAATTTCACGACAACAACCCATATAGCCCGAATATACACAATTATGGCTACCACAGAGATCCGATCTCAACCCTACCGAGTTACTGTGGGGTGAACTCGATAGAAGAGTTCGAATTGTTGATCCTACTTCCCAGGAACAACTCTGAAATGTTCTCCAACAAGAATGGAAGAATTTTCTTAATAATAAATAAAAAAAATAATAATTTGCGTTGGATTTTGATAGTTGTTACGCTGAAGGTAATAAATTTATTTTTTGATATTAGTTACCTTTAAACACGTTTAAATGTTTAATTACTAGTCACAAAAAGTAGCAATTATATTATTAATGACATTATCGGGATAATGGCTGGACAATTCCGATAACTGAGGTTTCACTACGTCTCAATTCTAAAATTTTAGTACCTTTCAATAGAAAATAGATATTCTAGAAATGTACACAGGCTTCCTCATACGTATTGGACACCTTGAAAAAAACCAATAAATATTTAGATTATTATTACGCTTCAAAGCAAATATGTAAGTGTTGTGTATATTTAATGTGTTAATGAGAATTTAGTGTTGACTAAACATCAATTGAGTTTATTAGATTAGTAGTATCAATACAAAAATACCTCCATGAAGGAAACTCTCGTTTGATGCTGGTACCGACATTCGTTCAATCATAAAATTGAGATCAGAAAAAATCAATCCAAAGTCTAGGTTACTATCACAGAATAAATAGAAGAACTAGAACGAAATAGAACAATACTGGCAAAGATTATTGTTAATATAACAATATCTTTGCACTTCAAGTTAAAAACGTAATAAAAAATTTTGTTTACATGTAGTTTTAAATGATTCACAAGCAGTTTAATTTGTAAACAAAGTGTTATTAATCCTTACGGATTGGAAAGGGTCCACCGTGTAAAATTGTTGAAGCAACAAAACATTTGGAATCAGGCATTAATTTGGATTTTGTCGAAAATTATAGTACGGTTAATTATGAATCTAACCTTGGACAATTATACAAGATACAAGTAAACGTACAAATAGGTGTGTTTTTATACGTAGAATACGACTCTCTTACATAATTGCCTTTAATTTACCGCACGTTGTAAATTATGATAATTTATTCTAGAGCTACAGTACCTGTTAATTGAATTAGGTTCTGTTTGCATTGTTATACTCCTACTACTTTATGAATTTTCAAATTGTTTGCAATAAGGCATGCCATTGGATTCTGTACCCAATTGGATTTTATACGCAATTGTTAAAAATTGCAAATAATCGCCTTTTGAATATCGATTTTGTACAATAACAAATTTGTTTTATGAGCTACTTCATAATGTTACAAGTTATGAAAAACCTTTAATTTGATAATAGTCAAAATGCACTACACTAACAAGGAATAAGCCCGAACCAGAAAACTGAAAAATTATGAAACTCTGGGAACATGTAGATCATATGTAAAGTATGTATTATGCAATTTTATTTTTCTGCTAATATTCACTCTGAATGGGCGAAATAAAATTTCTAAATTTGGAAATTTTCTGCTTCATCTTCACATATAAGTCACTAATGGTAAGATATAGAGCAAAAGCTTTGAGATAAAAAGTTGTTTGTTGCATTGAGTTTTAAAAATGAATTTAGCCAAAAATAGAAGGTTATAAACATATCGACATTGTTGCAGATACTTTTTAGGTGAAGTCGCGAGTGGGAATAATGCAATTTTCTTATGCAGTGCAAATGCCGCCCGTCTTATAGTACTATTGGAAGTGTTTTTCACTTGAGAAGAATTTTTCGTGTACATGTACTCACATGTTCTCAATGTTTCATAATTTTTTGAATTTTCAGGTTCGAGATCATCGCTTGCAAGTTCTCCAAAAATATTTTACTTTGGCTTGCAATAAGCTTTCTGATTCTTTGTCTCTCATTACCAGCTAAAAGGTGCATTCAGAAAAAATTATTGTTAAATACAATACACAATGGATAAAATTAATTTTTGGCCATATTTGGGATCGGGTACCCCGTCATATACGTTTTCCGAAAATAACTTGCATAATCTTTAACACTATGTAATATACTTCAAATTATGTCCTAAAAAATTTTATATCTGTTTTAATTTACTGAAATATTTAGAAAAATTTCAAAATCATTCAAATCTTCGGAGGGAGCTGCACCTTGAAGTTAGTTGATTCAGCGGTTAAAAAAACCATATACGAAAGAATTCTTTCAGCCTAGGGTTTCATCGAAATCTGAATTTTTAGGTCGCCAGTGTTACCTTGCAAATGAATGAGCTAGAGAATACTATTAACAATACCACTAAATCTAAAAAAAATTGCTTAATGGCAATTATTTGTATCAAAGATAAGATATCCTGTTAATACTATACAAATAATTTCAATGAAATAAAACAAATTAAAGTAAAATACGAACAAGCCCAATAAGAAAACGTAAGATAAAACCTATGTGAGTACCCATTTAAAAAAATACTTGATCTAATATACTCAAGGTTTACAATGAATTTTGTAAATCCAAGCAAAAGAAAATTTGACGTCACTTATAATACATCATTGTACGTACAAATATATTAGTAATTACGCTTATTATAGTAAGAATAACATTCATAGGCATAGTTATAATTAGTTACCTCTTAATAACGGATTCCTTCTTAGTGATACACTCTGTTGTTCGGACGCCTATTGATTATTTCATATTACGGATGATTCATCATTCCACTTATTGATCTGGAAATAATAGCGGTGGTTACAGAAAAATCAGAATGCCATATTTATTAGGAGCCTTCTTAACAAAATCCCTAATATTTTTTCTAAAGAATATTTCTCGGAAAGGCCGATAATTGCTTAATTAGTAGATTCTAATTAGCGAAAAGGAGCTTTATATGGGACATATTAAAAATTTAAATCTGAAGGAAGGACCGGTAAATGTATCTCGCAGATTTAAATGTAACTTTGTGGGTAGACTAATTTAATGTAAGAACAATGGCGGACCCAATCGCCCGTTTTCAGAGTGTAGAAAATCCTAAACGCAACACTACCCTTCGCTGTTTGACTCAATAATTCAGACGCTATAAGAGATATTCAAAAAAAGTTAAGACAAGATGGCGTAAATCTTTTCCTTACTACAAATATTTGTTTATGGAAACAAACCCCACAGCCTTTATTTTTTGCAAATTTCAGAATTTTTATATACTACAAAAATGCAGAGGTTATGTAGAATTTAGATATATACAGGATGTCCGAAATTCACGGACACGGACTACGTGACGACGTTAAACATCAAAAACTGAAACGAATTTTCCTTTACCATTTTTAATTTGACCAATATCCTCGGAAAAATAAAACATGTAAACATATTTAGAATATACACAACTTAAAAATTTATAACGCTTTATAACATTTGGTCAAAATATCTTCTAGCAACAGCTAAAGATTTTTAAAGAAGGCTTTGCAATTATGCAACAAAAATTAGGCAATTTGCAACTAGTTGACATTTCTACTCTTGTCACTTAAAGGATACGCTTTTTGCGTTTTAGCGTTTGAGATGATGTCTCAAATCGTTCTTTTTCATTCTATACAATGCAATGGGCGTCGTTTGCCAAAAGCTAATATCTTTAGAAGACCTTTCACCTGGTGCGTTACAATACAACCATGTAGAAATGCTGGCGGTCCTCGTTTACGCAATGATCCAGTCTTTAAGTCGATAAACGATCCTTTAAAAAGTAGTAGGTGCGTTATCAGAGAATTGAGAACAAATCAAGTTCGTGTATTGCATGCTTCGAGATGCTCCGATCATTTCACATTGGAAAGATAATGACGGTCCACTTCGGCAAACGTTCTGTGAATAGGGAAAAACAAAAATTCGACAAGCCAGTCGTTGTGGCGCTGATTCTGTAATTTACAGTAAGCTCTTTCAGCTGCATAATAATTTGTTAGGTCTGTGAACACTATTTGTACCATAATTGCCATAAAATGTGTAAAGTGAGTTTTTTTCTTTCAGGAAAAAAAAATTAAAAAGGGCAATTAGAAAATATTAAAACTGCATAATTGAATAACTCAATCCGCCAACAGACCAGGGAATATAGATCCCCAATCTATTTGATTTCAATGACCGAAAATATTCCAAATATCATGACTAAATTAACATCACTTAATTTACCAGGAAGCTGTGGATTACGTATCTCACGCAAATATGTTAAAGAGAACTCGTTCCAGATCACTGGCTCGGCCACGCGTATGTTCACAATACATTACATATGTCGTATTTAATGGCGTCCGCTTTAAAGATGCGATCCCATAAAAGATCTCGCCTTGACCTTGTGATGTTGCTTACTCGAGGAAGTGGGTGTAATAAAGTAATAAACTTAATCACAAAGGAATTATAGGAAATGTTGCTGTGGCAATAATAAAAATTGAAAAACCTTGTCGCAAAATTGAAGACAATTGTAGGAGATTAAATTTATAGCTTGGATTGAGGGCATTATTTTAAAGTTATATTTATCGCGTAGTGGCGTACTTTACTTATAAAGTTATCTGAATGGCTTCTGTAAGCATATTTGTTCAAAATATATAAAAGTTTCGAGTAAAAATGACAAAATCTTCAAGAAAAACTTATAAGTGGATATAAGCTTGTACAACGTATTCTGCTTCAAAAAGAACAGATATGACTACAAAATTGCAGATTCCAAAAATAAACCCAAAATTATGTAGAACATTATAAATAACGTATTTGGCTAAAACTACAGGAGGCTAGTGGTGACGTATATGGGAGGCCAAGATCAGGTCTATCTATCTTGGTTCCCTCGGCCATTCCTCAAGTTTTTTTAAAGTTGTTTTTCAGCACCCTGACCAGAATAGATACTGTCCTAGTTAGAAAAATAGAAATGTAATATGTAGCGTCTTTCTAGACCTATCAAAAGCCTTTGTTACAATATCTCATACCATTGTGCTTGAGAATTTGGAACGTTGTATCTAAACGTTGGATAAACGTTGGATCTAAGTTGGATAATCGAAAAGGACGAATAATAGGGAATTTTTTTTAATGTTATTAACTTTCAATAAGTGGTTTTGACGTTTTTGTCTTTTTTTATTAATTTCATATTATAAAACTTATGTCAAAGGAATTATGTAAAACATTATTTAATACTCTGTTTTTCTATTTGTTTGTTCTTTTTGCTTGTGGCAAATATCTCTTTAGTGTAACGTATCGGTTGACTCCCATCTCTAGACGGTTTTTTTTTTGTCACTAATTTCTTCGTTATTTCAATAACAATTTGAATTAAGTCTTCTAAAATAATTTCTTTATATTCTTATTTGTTGTCAAAAAATTGTCATTACTGCTATCGCTGTTTCTATCGGGTTCTACTTCATCATGTCCATTGCGAATCGCTTTAGTTGCCCGGTAAATAGCATTTGCGATTAGATTATGTTTCTAGTAAAAGCTGACGGTAATTTGTCTAAAATACACCCTGATCCATAGGTTGAAGTAGGGATCACTCTTACATCGTCACTTTCAAGCGATTGCTCACTATCAAATATTTTTCTTCATAACCCTTCTTAAAAGTCCAGCGATCTTTAAGTTTTTTCCAATACTTAGCACAAATTTGTATGCAGACTAATCTCTAGGCAGAGTAGTATCGGTCCAGGTATTCTTCTGGTTTCTGTAAACCGGAAGTAAAACATTCACAAAAAAATTCATACAAACTCAGAAGTCCTGAAAACACACGTTGTGAACCGTATTGTTTTGTCTCCGAAAATCCTGAATACGCTGAATTTCAAGATATCGATCGGATAATTGCCGGTCTACTGTTTAAGTACTAAATTTAGTATAAAATGTGAAATGTATCTTTTTACTAATAATATTCGGAGAATTTAAAAGCACTTAATTATTTCATTCCTTGAAATAGCTAACCTACATTTTTTATGTTATGTAACTAGATTTCTAAAAGACAAGGATTGACCTGGAAAACTTCAAGCCCTTATTAAAAATTTTGCAGTCATAGATTAAATAAACTAAAGCATAATGACGCGCATACTTTAAATAAATCATTTCTTCCAATCATTTTAACCAAATATAGTTCATAACAAGCAAAAAGCCGTCGACAGCATCGTATTTCGCGTCATCGTATAAAATGATTGATTACGTTTAGTCCTTTGTACGTTGTACATACATACGCATATCCAATCAACTATCACCTCCTTTGTTTGAGAGATATCCAATAAGAATTGTATTTCAAGGAGAGAATATTTGATTCTAATTGAAATTAAATGATTGATTTATTGCTTGGGGTACGTATTACACGTCGAGATTTTCGAAACAAGTTGTAATTTATTGTATATTAAGATAATCGCTTTTAAATTACGAGCAACCGATAGTAACTGTATGAAACTATAAAACTTAGAAAATGTAATCCTTTCTTTCTCAGTCCGTAACTATTTCAGATAAAATGCATATAAAAAGCAATGGGATTGACTTTTTTATTGCATTTAAATAATAAATAATACAGATTATCACTTCCGGCATTTCTTCAATTTCAGGGTCTTTGTGGATAAATTTCAAGACTTGTTTACGCGTGAATACCGGGATTACTTACTACAGCAAATAATTTACACACATTTAATTATTTTGAAAATAAATAGAAGTAAAACTCAAACACGTTTATCAATAAACAGTTAACCTTGGAACATTGTCATAAATAACATAAAAAATAAAAGGTCATTATACGTGTAAGGAATAAGTTTTAACGGTTGCTTCTTTCCATACTTCCTTGAAATTTGGGTATTAAAGGTTCAATCGATTGCACGTTCTTTGCTGGTGTAGTTTTGTTTTAACTAGATAGGATAGGACTACCGCAGAAACAAAGAAATCATTTGAGATCGACGCTTTGGGTCAAATACAAATTCACAACTGGTTTAAACGTTTCACAAATAGTTAAACAATAAGTTAACAATTATGAAGGTTCTAGGCGACAATAAACCGATATTGATGGGATTAACTACAAACGGTTTGTACTTGCATATCAGACGATTAAACCAGAGTTGTATCGAGATCTCTTAAGGAAACGTCCAAAGAAGTGGCTTTCATCACATAGCAGTTTTTAGCGAAAAACAACATGGACGTTATATGCACAATACTCACCTAACTTGGCTTCCAGTGACTTTTCCTCTTGCCAAAGATGAAAATCAAGTTGAAAAAGCGAAAATTTGACACGAGAGAGGAGATTGAAACTAAATTGCGAACGGTGCTAGCAACATTAAGATAGATTTACCTCTTTTCGTGGCAGAGGTGATGAGGTCCGTATTTCCACTCCAAAGGGACCTACTTTGGGCCAATGCGCGTAACGTCCCGGTACTTTTCATCCCTGCATACTTTTAGGTACTACCTCGTATTAGTTGGTGATTGTGTAACTGCCTCTCTTATCAAAATGATTATCGTTAGGGATGAATAGAGGATTGGAATGAATATTTACGTGCCTGCTTCTCATAATACAGGTGTTGTAAATAAATTTATCGAGAAGATGATAACCTTATATTAGTAAAATTGTTTTATTAGGCGAATCCAGGAATCACCAATTATATGCAATTATATGGAACATGCTACTTTACAACATATGCGCTCCTAAAGCTAAAATCTTTTTACAAAACATTCATCAAACGAAACAGTATTGACCGTGTAATGACTGTTGAATAATAGTTTACAGATAACATACTTGTAAAAGCTCTATATGAAGGCAGCAGGGAAACTTCACATGAAGATTTTCACTGGATGATTTTTACGTTTTAATTACAGACAAAGGAGAAAAGCAGATTGTGTTTCTTCTGTTGCGCAAGGCGAATACTTCAATTTCAACTTTCATATCTTGCAATAAGTTAGAAAGAGAAGTAAAACAAAAGCAAAGAAAAAGATACACTAACTCACGGATATGTTTCTGCCTACCCGGCGTCATCAGCGTGGTTTCGAGAGTATTTTTATCTTTACCCTCTATCGCTGTTGCCCCACAGGTAATGCCACAACTTTCAAAACAACAAACTCGACATTTCTTGGCGCCCTCTAGTGCCAAAGAAACGCATGCCTGCCGTTCGGGAAGCAACGACATAAACCGGGTACTGTTCCCCAAACCATCCCTCAAGCACCTCTCTAACTGCCTAACCATTCAAAAATCGTGTTTTAGAGAAATCACCTTCAGAGTGGAAAAAATATTTAGAGAATTGGTTCGACCGCATTGCAATAATGGCGGATATTAAAAAAAAAAAAACAATAAGACAATTCGTACCAAAATTTCTTTTCTTTCATTGCTTTTGAAAAAACTTAAAAGGTATTTCTCACATTACCTTATTTGTGCCAAGTACCTAGATTTTGAAGGTGATTATGCTACTTCGGGTAATATTGATTCTATGAAATCGGTTAAATTGGTATTTATTTAAGTATTTTTAGCGCAAGTTGTTGTAACCTTGTACGAAGTCGTAGTTTACACTTTAAAAGCGTCCAAAAGGTCGATAATATAAATATTAACTGCTTTCAATTAATAAAAAATGTTCTTTTTCGATACTGTTCCTTTTAAAAGAAACAGTAAATTTTATTTTATTTTTTTAATAATAATGCGTTATGCAATTGTTTCTCTATTAATTGAATGCATATCAATTAGTAGCAAAAACACTATTGGTTTGCTAATTTAACCGATTTCGTAGGATTAATAACTACAGATAAGCATTTCATAAACGTTCTCCTTTAACAATGAAATAAGCTTCGTATCATAATAGAAACTTTTCTCTCTATGAAGATATGAGAGCTAAAACGTCTGGTCCTATCTACGAATAGTCGTAGAGGTATTATACATAGGTATAATACCTCTTCCGATAACCGAAAGCAATTCTGGCAACCGAATCGTAGAGACCCACACTAAAGGACACAACGTTGGCTTTGGATCGATGGAACTGACCTACTTCCTTATAAATCTAATTCGATCAAAGATTCTATTGGTTCATCAATATTTGATTGGTCAACGGAATTCTTTGAATGCATTGAGATTATGCCTAGCACTGACATTAAGTGCTGTAACTATTTTTGAGCATGTTTACTCTACAATTAGTAAATAGTGCTTCGTCCAATGTAAACAATCAATGTAGACTTAGATAGAATTTAATTTTCTATATAAGTACAAATAAATAACAACAAAGTAAAATTTATTAGAAAAAGTGTGTTTCAAAAAACAAAAGAAGTATGTTTCAAATGCATCCGGGGAAAATTTATAACTGATGAATACTCTCATGGTCAATGTGTAATTTGGCCTTTCATGACCTAACGCTGATTTTTATCAATTACGTGATGGTAGTGCACAATGAATTGAGAATTAATTTTAATGAAAAGGTGTTCCCCAACTAACAACTATCGAACAGTTTGGTTGGGAAATTATGCAATGCTGATGTGACTAGTTTCTGCAACACAATTAAAAAAATTATAAAAGAGGCTACGTCTAAATTCATCTGATATTTATGTAAATAAGTAAGGAACCCCGGCGAATTAATAAACCGCAAACCAATCGATACGAATGGTTTACGAAGGTAGTCTGAAAAGATTCCAGCCAACATAGAAACAAGTACTTTTTTGTCAAATTTAGATTTATTTCTCAGCGGAACTTTCTTGCCAGCGATGCTACCATGTATTTAATCCCTCCAAATAATAGTTGGCATCTTGATCTACAAAATAGGCGTTTTCGAATGTAATACAAAAAAAATTGGTTCAATTTTAGTGTAAAGTGTGCGTTCTACAAAGGTGCTTCCATTTCAAGCGGGTCAGACTGTATTCAGTTGAAAAAATTCAAACATTTTAAAGGACCAAATGCATTTTTCAGTAAATAAACTTCAAAGATTTGTCAAGAAGTAATGTATAATTTTTATTCAATTTCTCTTCCCAAATAAAATTAAGTAAGACCCCATATTATATTATATAATTTTTTTGTAACGTTACCTTTGAAGAGTTCAATTTATAATTCCGAATCTCGTTACAATATGTATCTTGCAAATAAGACTCTGTTATTTTGTATAGTGTTAATATGTAAATACTTGACTAACCAAGCGGGTTTCATGGATCGAGCGGGCCGGACCAGGCTAAGACGGGCCTGCTTGGGCCATTCGCATCTATAGTTTGCACCACAATCGCCAAACCTACCACCCACTGAAAACCGGCAGTGGAAGTGTCGAAATATAAATCTACTTAAAAACAATTAAATGTTATTTTTGATGTGTGTACCTGTAATCTACAGCATTACGAACGCACCATCAATTCAAGCGCTGCAAGTACAACTTTTGCTTCATTAAGTTTATGATTTAATAATGGGTTCTCCTTAGTACACTCAAGCTTTTTCTACAATAAGCGTATGCGTATAATTCGCAGTAATTTAGCTAATTTGCATTCATGTATATGCAAATATATTTCATTAATACAAAAGTTAAAAGAAGTCCTCATTAGCCATATGTGAACATCTTTTTATAGTCGATACGATGTGTATCACACATATGTTGTCGTAAATCATATCGTACCCTGATGATGTGAATGACCATGAACTATACTCAACCAGTTTGTTATGAATATTAATAGTTTTAAATCCATTCTCCGAAGGCACAACGTGTACATCAGCAGAAGCTGTTGCTGTATAAATATTTTGATGATCCTATTTTTTATAACGTTAAAAAATAAAATCGAATGTTGACGAAGTAAATTTGCATACGCAATATGTAAATGTTATGTGATTATCAAACCGCGAGCGAATAGATCCACGCTAATAAATACACGTGCTTTTGTTGTTGTCCTTTAGTCGCTGCTAAGATTCACACTTTCACTGATTGATTTTCCATATAAATGGCAGGTTTCATGTTTTTTTTTTCTTTTTTTCTCTTATTTCTGCAACACAAAAATAAACAAAAATGTCCTATAAGAACAATAATAATGCTAAAACAACAATCGGCAATATTATAATATAATCAATAAGTAAATATCAGGTAACCAAATAAGTTCGTGCGGTCTTTGATGGTATTTATTAAAAAACAATAGACAATAAGATAGATAGGAACAATATCAAAATAATAAAATACCTGTACTTTAATCAGGAGGCTAGAGTATATGCGGAAGTGGGATTTTCAGAGGAGGTGAAGATAAAACGAGGAGTAAGGCAAGTGTGTTCTATCGCCCTTGCTCTTTTACTTGTATTCGGAGAACATCATACAGGAAGCTTTGGCAGATCAAACGGTAACCGGAGTGAAAGTGAATGGAGAAGTGATCAACAACATCAGATGCGCAGATGACATTGTACTAATAGCAGAGTCCTTAGTAGGGCTGCAAAGACTAATGGATCGGGTAGTGGAGTAAAGTGAAGACAAGGGACTCGCACTGAATACTAAGAAGACCAAATTCATGATTATCTCAAAGTTACATCAACAAGAACAATTGTGGATCAAGGGAAAGCCAATGGAGAAAGCCGGCAGATACAAGCATCTGGGAACAATTGTGAACGAGAGCAATGACTATACGGAGAAAATAAGATAAAAAAATTGGACAGGCTAGAAACTGTATTCAACAAAATGAGGAGCGTGTTATACAGTAACGACCTTAGTCGACATCTCAAGATTAGAATGCTGAAATGCTACGTGTTTCCAGTGCTTTTATATGGTATGGAAGTGTTGACAATTAAGAAGAATAACATTGCCCAGTTGGAAGCCTTTGAGATGTGGTTCTATAGAAGAATCCTAAGAATAAGCTGGGTGAGCAGAACAACAAATGCGGAGGTACTAAGAAGATTGGAGAAGGAGAAAGAAATTGTAAACACAATTAAAATCAGAAAATTGCAGTATCTTGACCACGTGATGCGGGGAGAGAAATATGCACTCTTACAAACTATTATTCAAGGGAAGATATGGGGCAGAAGAAGTATAGGAAGAAGGTGCATATCCTGGCTGAATAACCTGAGACAGTGCTACAAAAGTAGTTCAGTTGAATTGTTTAGAGATGCAACATCGAAAGTGAAAATTACCATGATGATAGGCAAACCTTCCTAAAGGAGACGGTACAAGAAGAAGAAGAAGAAAAAACAATAATACACTATTATTCGTCGAAATAATTGTAATTACAATCAATGAGCATTTGCAACCGTGACGCCAATTTTCGTATGCCGAGCCTGTAGAACTCTACGGATTTTGGATCAAATCATTGACGGACTGCATTCTCGAGCTTGGAACTGCATGTGCCTCATGTAGTTGTGAAGAGACAAAAGAATGAGAGCGGGGTAGTGTTTCCTAGCTAAGTTCAGAAACTTTTTCCCGCAATATCTACCATATCTCGTTTCTCTTTGTTGATGTGCGATGCGATGAACAATAATTGAAATTAAATAATCTATGGTGATGGTGTGAGTTCATATTAAAGGGCGCAAACGAAAACAGTCTTTTCCTCGCAAAATTCTTGCATATTTGATTGCAACCGATTTCGTGCGTGAAGTACATCTTCAGGCTAGAGCCATCCATTCAGTAAAAAGTATTCTTATTCAATTAAAGCACATCAAAAACTATTGTCAACATATTGTCCATGTTTGAAATAAGAAAAGAAAGCTTTTGCTAACAATGATAAAATCCAATGTAGTGGCGATAAGAAATAACGAAATTGATGATGGCTAGAAACAACCCAAACGTCATATAAAAATTTCGAGCCGTTAGATAAAAGATTGAAGGAATGTTATTTTTTCTCTGCAAGGCTAAATAAATGTGCTTGATATGAAAGAGAAAGGGTTTTTTTGCTATTTTTCTCTCTCAAGCGTCATGTGTCACAGGCTCATTTTCTCTTCAGGTTCATAACAAATACAAAATTCAAAAATCAGAGAGATCTCCATGGTAAGGCTTGAAAATGAATTAGCCTGTGTACAGGATCATTCACGCATCACAGTGCCTCATTACACACATAATAATTATTAAAGTATTATTTGAAATGTTGTCAGACGACGGTATGGATAAACATCTATTACATAAACGTATTTTAAACTTAATGACAATCTTGATTGTATCAGAACTTCAATTTAAACATCAACAACTCTTCCTCAATTCTTTTAAATAACAATTTTTATTTTCAACATTTATACACATTCTACTCGAAAAAAAAAAAAATGAAGCCAAAGCATGGTACCTGCTATACCCAGATCCACTGGTTTTCTAGATATTTATAAGGTGCACTTTCCAATGAAAAGAAACTGAATTAACAAGGTAGGCTTCAGTTTTTCTAATGATAGATCGTAACTGTGGTTGATATGGTTGAGTTTTCCAATAAAAATATTTTGAATTTCTTGTAAAACATGGTAAATACCAAGAGCAATTGGTGAGACAAGTAGGGATTTTAGTAAACCATATACTTGTCTAGTAAAATTGAAGACTAAAGCAAAGTTCCGGAGAATGGAATCATTTTTTTAGTGTTGAAAAGTGAGTGCTTTGCTAATTGGTTATCTTTTCTTGCAATAAATTTCTATTTTTCGTTGAATTTGGAAAAGATTTAAATGAGTTCAAAATGTTGTAACTTAAGAACGTTCAAAAATTTGATTAGATTTCCAATTAAAATCCTGCATGGATGATTTAACCTTTAGTCGCAATACTGGTATCAACACATCTACTCATTTCATTTATTTGCCAGGTATACGGCGCAAACGATTGCCTTTGGTAAGCAACAATTGTATCTTCTACCCACACGCGACTTCAACCTTGCACTAATAATTGCGTGAATAACGTCCAGAGTCATCAAAACATTGTTGTAACTCCTACTGTCGAAATGACGCAACCTGTATTAATTTTAAAGGCTAGATCTCGGTTGTTGGTAAACACTAGGGCCTACGATATCGAACAGGTTCAGTGATATTCGACGTAAAAATAAGTCGCGTTGTTTTACAAATATAAATTATTTTTTTATGTTGGTTACAACTGCATCAGTTAAATTTTGCTTAAATCATATCAAGATTGAAACTTAGAATTACGTTTGAAATATTTGACAATAATGATACAAATAAGTTTCCGTTGAAAGCGTGCAAATGCCTGATGTGGTAATCTAAGCCATAATAATGAAGTCAGCAGATTAAAAAAATATTTCCTAGTAAAAGTAAAGGAAGAATTTAGCAAATAATTAGAGTAAAATAACAAAAGAGATGCTCATGTTCCGCATTATTTTTAATTTATATTTATATTTATTTATTGCTACCCAATAGAATTGATTTCATTTATGTATTTGTCTTGAGAGTATATTATTATTTTATTCACTCCTGTATGTAAATAACGCATATTTTTCAAGATAGTTTCTCGCCATATTCATATATTCAGCTAAAGTATTGATTTTTTCGTTCATCTGATTGGTTGTGCGTCTCGTGATTGATGCGAGATGACGAGAGCGACGATATTCTGGGGGAAAAGGTGCAAAATGAGAATATCATCCCCAGCATCATTATTTAAAAAAAATCTTTGTTTGGCGAGAAAAGAGGTGTGACCAGCGCCCCGAGAAACGACAGTTGGCTGTAACAAACCCTACCTGCCAAGAAAAAGAAGTAAAGAGTAGTTATCCGCTTTATCCTCCAAGATACAAGTAATCTGTGTAATGCATTTCAAAAATATTTTACAAATTTCAGTATAAGCTTTTTTACCATTTAGATGATCTGATATACAATATGAAGATAAGTATCTTTGTAACTCGAAGCCGGTAGCTTATTTTATTAAAGGGTTTTGTGAGATAGGATGTTTTGCTTCAGTGTACCATGAATTAATTACTTGTTTAATGTAATTTATTTGATAAAAATAGCTTACAACTGCAGTTAAAAACTAGAAATGGAGGATGAACATTTTGGTGTTAAATATGATAATAATGCTTTCCTTTTTAATATGGAGCCTCTTCTGGAGAAGACATAAACGCTTCGTAAAACAGATGTGCTTTTAATTAATTAATAAGATACATTTTAAAGTTCATTGATACTTTGAAAATGGAAGCCAGCTGTTTACAGATACTGGAATCTTGCGATACAATTACCATAGATCATGTGCGCGGACAGAAATCCTTGACAAGATCCTTGATGACGAGTTTCTGCGTATGCCTTTGGACATGTACGCCGTAACATTGTTGGAAAACTTTTTCGATGTAAGTTACCTCGACAGGGATTGTTGGATTAGTAACTGCAACTCCTTGATTAAGGTTGACATCAGTATTTGTATTGAAATCCTCTAGTTGATCAAGTAGTCTGGGCAGATATACGACAAACTTTCATGAACTATTTGCCATCAATATGAGTGGCGGGATACTCTTGCTTAGAAGTTGTAGACCCAGGTCGATAGAGATTTCCTTTGAAAGCCAGACCAGAAATATTTCCCCTTCATTTGTTACATTTTTAACGGGTATTTTTTCCAATTTAACGAAAGATATGTTTCCTTAATTGCGTAAGTTTATATTGCATAATTTAAATGAAGCTTAATAATTAATAAATATTTGGGTCTAGAGACTGTCCCTTTTAGGACTTGGAGAGAGTACAAAAAGATTACAATTCAATCAAATATAATAAAGAAAGTTGCTCCACATTTTACATCCCGTAAGAAATAAATAAAGCCATTTTAAATTGGTAAATGCAATTCTATTCCTGCATGCCAATTTGGCCTATTTGCAGTAGCTCATAAGTACAACCGAATTTTTTTATATGAGTAGCTAAATCAAAACTATTGTTAGTAAAAACCTCGCCCTGGTCCAATGTCCCCCACTGACCGCCGCCGTACGAGGTGGGCACTAAAATAAACACAACGGACGCGCTGAGGTGCGTTTTCGCCGGCCAGGAGATCCACGTAACCGGCGACGCGCTCCTCTAGCGCCGTAGAAATTTGGGCGAAGGTCGTCGCGACGCTTTCGGTGTCCACACACATATAGAGACCGTACGTCACCAGCGTCAGGCGTCTACCACAGACATGCCAGCGCGGACACATGCACTTAAAACATCGCATAGCGGAAAGGCGAAGAAATGTGGTGAGGTGAGGAGACGGAATAGTTTTGGCGTCTAAAATTGGATCGTTGTATTGTCGTTAACCTATACATAATTTGAATGGTCGAAGCTTATAACGAGGATGATTTATAGGACTATGCGGTTTTAGAATTGAATCTAGAGTTAAGTCTGGACGACTTAGACAGTTTTAAATTCTTCTTGCAGTTGTTGGAATGATATAAGGCCACAGCCTTATTTGGTTCATTAACACATTAATGAACCAAAATTTCCTAAATCCTAATAGGATTATTAGGATGTAGCAAGAC
>CACRWG010004510.1:0-26964 GCA_902654985.2 Oryctes borbonicus
CATATAAAAGAGGATTTCGAATAGATTTGTAAAGTTTGAGAATAAATAATTTTATTATACACCGTAACACTTTCCCGGCCTTGGCCTCTACGCTTAATACACCTACTTGAAGGCATTTAAACCACTTCATTGTAACTAGACTATTCATAGAATAGCTCAAAGTAATACATCTTACTAACCGTCATTCGGTCACTAAATGCAATTAATAATCATTATGTAGTATATAGTAATATCCAATAATTGTAACGATGTAGAGCGGTTTTTTCTGCGTGCTTGGCACACTTCATTATCATGCACAGTTAGTGTAACGCAAATAAAACAGTTACATATCAGAGGAAAATAAATGGCATGTTGCCATCTCGGGGTAAGTGGCACGAAAAATATCGCGCATCTTAACGCTGGCTGAGATCGTACGGCTAGGCCAACCCTAGTTCGTACTGTTCCTTTTTGCCTGTTCTACTCGGTGAAGAAGTTCACTCAACGTAAAAATACCTTCCAATGTACGAAGCTGACGATGCGTAACAGAAAATGTCGCGGTAACCATTGAAGTACGGAGACGGTGACTTGTTTCACGTGAGAAACGATTTTATGAATTCACAATCACCGATTGTGCAATTTTGCATGAGTTTTTTTTAATTAAATTGGCAAACATTTTTGCTCCCATTAACCGCTTTGTTTAAATTCTAGGAAAGACGGTCTTTAAAGAAAAGAAATTGTTGGGAATGGGAATTTATCGATTGATTCCTGTCAATAGAATTGAAATAAATTTCAAAGAGAAAAGTAATTCCAATTAAATAATGAAACATCTCTTATTAGCTAACGATATGGTTACAGTTGTGTTGGAAGGATAACAAGATGAAAGTCATATTTTTTAAACTTAAAACGATGAAAATCAGCTACAGATAAGAGATCGATACTAATAGCAGACTTTTCTATTTAAATAATACTGATCACTATAAATAGATGACAGAAAAAAACCGGGTTTTTCAAATTTTTTAATGCGTATGGCTGCAACACATAAATCGGCTGTTTTCTATGTACCCGTGCCCGGTCACCGGTTGAGAATGAGGATCATCCGTATCCTCGGAACGGCCGTCCCGGATTAATTAATTAAACTTGTATAGTGCGGAGGTTGCCGATACTTTTGTGTTGTTTACCATACAACACCACAGTCCTTGCTATCATTATTAATTTGTTTGCAAAACATATTTCTATTCGACTATCGTCTATATTTCATTGCTGACTCTTTTAAGGCTGCAGCAGTAGTCCGCAAGCATGCTTTCTTTCCATTTTCCCTTGCAGGGCGATTCAATTTAGCTAATACTTTGGTAAAGTTTCTCACCATAATCACATTGTCTTGGAAAAAATTCAGATGTGAATAGAATAAAAAATTAATCTTTGTTGCTCCGCGATGTTTATAATTTGACACACACCAACAAGCTTTTTTATTTCCGAGTTCCACAGTTTTAAAGGACTGATAAGTAATAATGGTTCCTTGGTTTGGGGCCCCACAAATGATCCCTCTTTTATTTTGGCTTCGCTTATTCTAAGCAATTCAAACTAAATTCGTGCATCGCCTTTACAAAATTTTTCATCGATCCCAATTTGTTGTGAAGAGGGGGCAGCAGACTTTTTCTGAATTAACGATAGGCTTACAAATGACATTCTTAAAACTAGGAGCATAGTTACTTATTTTTGGACTTTACCTCCGATATCATTGATTTTTTCCCACCATCTCCCGTTCAAACAGAAAACAGCAAAACCCATAACGTTCAAATCCGTACAAATTTGCCATTGAAATCTGTGGTACTCTATTTTATCCAGAAGTAGCTTCACGCTTTCATAAAACTCCCTAATGTTGACAACAAGAGCAATGGGAAGAGAAGGATTTTCATTAACATTATAAAAGAGGGCGGCTTTAAGGCTCAAGGCTCAAAGTTACTTCTTCTTGGACTTTACTTCTAATATCATTGATTTTTTCCCACCATCTCCCGTTCAAACAGAAAACAGCAAAACCCATAACTTTCAAGTCTGTACAAATTTGCCATTGAAATCTGTGGTACTCTATTTTATCCAGAAATAGCTTCATGCTTTCATAAAACTCCCTTATGTTGACAACATGAGCAATGGGAAGAGAAGGATTTTCATTTCCATTATGAAAAAGAGCGGCTTTAAGGCTCGTTTTCAAGCAATCTATAGGGTCTCCACTTGTCTGGATTGTGTTGCTGGCCCATTACCTCTCGTAAACTGTTGATATCATTACAGAATACGAAATCATCTTGTTAAATGAAATGTATCCTTTGAGCGTTGAGACTAAGAGTTCTGTTTGGTTTTGGGAGAAATTCAGATCAAGGATTAAATAATTTAAAAGGCAATATGGAGGTTAAACATACGATTACATACAAAATGGTGGCTGATGGACAAATTCTGATGGCGTAATCGGATAGAGCAAGAAAACAAAATCTTAGTATACTAGTGTTATTATCCGACCCTGATCCAGTTACCAATCAACAACTGAAACATCAACAAAGTTATACATTTAATTGCATTAAAATCTAACAATTTACTTTAACCTGTGGATGGAAAAGCGTTTACGTAAAGATGTCGATCATCTATTATTAATATACTGTATATAATCTCCACAGGTGTACCAATGTACAGGTAAAAAAGACAAAAATAAATAAATAAAAAGTTATTCTGGCCTAATATAACATACTGAACATTATTTTTTTTTCATCGAAAAAACCTCCCTTGCTGTTAATCACCGCTCGAACTATTCTAGACATTCTTTCGATAAGTTTTCTTAAAACCGATTGTGGAATATTAATCCATTCATGTTGCAGAATATTCCGTAAATGTTCTTGTAAAGTTGGGCATATTTTTCGGATCCTCCTCTCCAGTTCATCCCACAACAACTCTATACGGTTCAAATCTGGGCTTTGTGGGGGCCATGTCATTACTTTCAGGGTGTGCTGTTCTTCTTGCTCCTTTCGATAGTTCTTACACACTAACGCAGTGCGTTTTGGGTCGTTGTCATGCATGAATGTAAAGTTACGGCCTATTATACGCAATCCCGATGGCGCCGCATGATTCTGGAGTATCGCAAAATAATTTTCCTTCCTCATTACACCCTGCACTCTGCATAAATCTCCCGTCCCAGCAAAGGAGAAACATCCCCATACTAACACAGAACTACGCCCTTGCTTCACTGTAGGCACAATGCAGTTCGGGATCACTTTTCGGTTTTAGATCTTCGGACATAAACTCGTCGATTTTGCCCAAAAACCTCAAACTTTGACTCGTCACTCCAAAGCACGTGTTTCCAATCATCTAACGACCAATCTAGATGAGAACGGGCCCACTGTAGCCATTTTGCTCTGTTGCCCCGACGTAATAAGGGTTTTCGAACGGCAATGTGTCCATGAAGGTCCGCTTGTTGAAGTCGGCGTTTTACCGTACTCGCCGAAACTTGTTCTTCACGGCCGCGATTGACTTCGGCTGCTATTTGTGGCGCTGTTAATTTTCTATTGCGTTTGCTTAATAATACAATTCTCAAATCTTCAGCTTTTGTTGTTTTCCTAGATGCTCCAGGACGAACACGATTTTCTATAGTTCCAGTTGTCCGATATCGCTTTGTGATGTCATTTACTGTTGAACTTCTCATATTTATTTTTTCAGCAATTTGTCGCCCTGAATATCCTTCTTCAAACAGCGTAATAATGCGTGAACGTTTTTCTACACTGGTAGGCTTGCCACGTGCCATTTTGAAGTAAATTTTCTTAAAACTTTCGTTCAAAAAAGACAAATGCACACCAACACACGTTCAACAGCAAAATGAAGCAAATTTACATCTTTACGCCTGTGATAAATAAACAAGAATGATACTGCGGTATATTTCCTAAATGTATCGTTCGTTAATAATCCCCAAACGACCCGTTTCAAAAGATCGGTACTTCCGAGAAATTCTTGGAATGATAATAAAAGGGACTTTATTGTGGTTGTCGCAATATTTCTACTTTACATAATAATTTATGGCTTTAATCCCTTAGAAAAGAGTGTATGCTTAATATTTTTCTAATTTTATGTATTAATAATTGTATACAGTGTGATATAATAGATTTTTATTGTATGACCGAACTTCACTGAACGGCAGTGTACACTCTCTCTCTCCCCAAATAGTAACTTTTGAACTACTGAAGTTAGCGAAAATTACTGTTGGCAATCCAATTGTATTTTAGGCGTTTACTGGTGTTACAGGTTACTTCATATTTCCTGTTTAATTTATTAGGTAACTTCATAAATGCATTTTATTGCTGCGACAGTTATCGCGAAAACTGTGTCAGTTTAAGAAATTGTATTTTGGGGACGTTAAGTATAAGCATTTCCGCGTTAACTCTTTGCAACACAAAAACAATTACAAAACGATGTCAACTAGCCAATTTATAGAATATTATCGGTAGACAAGTTCGCTAAAATAAATATATCAATCAAAAGCTTTTTCAATTTAACTCAAAAGATCTCATTAAATGTAGGCAACCGAACCTGTGAATTTGGGTAAGATGAGTTTGTAAAGAAAAGCATAATTAAATGTATATTCGAAGATAACCCACACAACATACATCTATACGACGGTAGTCCGGAAGATTTCTACCCACACGACAGAAACAAATATTTTTTTTGTCAAATTCAATTTTATTTCTCAACATTATAAGTCTATACACTTTCCTCGGCAATGTTTCCATCTCTTTAATTCCTCCAAATAGTGGTTCTGCAAAATAGGCGTTTATGAATGTGATGCCCTCTTCATCCGATAAAACTTCCGAGCGAAAGAGAAAAAAGGCGCTGTGGTCTAGATCTGATGATCCTGATGGTCTATCAAATCGAACACTAATTGATGAATTTTTATCATGGAGACCACTGAAGCATCAACTTCTCTTAGCGGAACAAAAGTTTTTTTTCCTTCAAATGCGGCGAATTTTCTGCCTTCAGCTTATCAAATAATGACGCGTAGTCTGCTCCCGTTATCATTTTTCCTTTTTCGAGACAGTCGATTAACACAACTCTATAACTATATCAAAAAACAGTCGAAACAGTTTTCGTCTTTTTCTGAGACGATTCACCCTTCTAAGTCTTCTGCTCCGTCTATACCTCAGTTTCAGGAGTGTACTGGTGTAGCCTCATTTCATTTATAATTATAAATCGACACCAAAGCTCAGATTTATTTAGCTTAAACTGGTTCAAGAGAGCTTTCGAATACATTTGTAGTTCTGAGTGAGTAAACGCGACGCGTAACTGATAATTTTTTTCCTTTACCTTTAAAATAACGTAAAAATAAACAGGTTGTCCCATTTAAGATAAGAAACTTAACATCGAAAACACCGGAAATGCAGTTACACTGCCAATAATGACAATAGTTCACAAAAAAAATAGAAATTGACGTAAAAACTCTAGCTTTTGTTAGGAGCTTTATTTGTATGAAATGTATGGATAGACACGCGAGAACAATTCCTCTTTATTTTTTTTTTAAATAAGCGTATTATTTGCACGCAAACGATCGAATTCAGGTCAAAAGACTACTGGCGAATTCAAAGAGGTGCCTCCTTATGAATCTTTTCTTTAAGTGTGAAACGCGTCGTATTTTATCTTCCAACTACTAAACGATTTACATTACAAATCCTATTGTTTACAAATTTAATACGCATCTCATTATCATAAATCATCAACGTTACGTGCAGTTAGTGGATTAGACGCTGCTTACATTATCACCCAGTATGTTGAATTTGTGGCAGTGGAACATCTTTCGCGATAATGACATGAAGAAACCAAACGGGAATTTAAGGTGACCTTGACTTATTCCGTTTCCGCTTACAAGGTAAGTCAGATTTGCTAAAGGAAATGCGTTTATGTTTGGTCTTAAAATTGCCGTTCGTGTAGTAGCCTTTGTCACTTGAAACATTGACATACATACTACGCTATGAGGTAACAATTGTTCTTAAGTATCATTCTCCACATTCTCACAAGCCTATTAATAATCCATTATTTTTAAAATTGATACTTCGTAGCTTATCCATACTTACATATAATATTATATTAGTTAAGCGTCGAATCCCGACCTGTTGGTTTCCAATATATACAATATCTAATTCCGCAGATCATTATTACCTTTTTTTTTGTGCTTATTGCGTGTTTGTGAAGTCAGTCATCTCTCCGTTACTCGATACCAGGTAATTTAATTTCTCTCTCTTTGTTCGCAAGAAAAAGCTCTTGCTCTCTAAATATCTGATAATAAGAGGTATTGACGTTTAGCATTCAGCTGGAAAATAACGATCTAGCAGCGAATCGATATGAAGGAGAATACCTTAATGTGCTTTAATGATGACACGACAATGGTATTTATTTATTTATCTAGGTTAAATTTCCTTTCAGTTATTGCGTTTTGTTCAATAAGGTAATAGATGGCGAAATGTATCTGGACGTCTAATGATGGAGAAATTTCAAGGATTCTTATTCAAATTTGAATTTTCCATTTTATTGAACATATTCATAGTGACTTCTTGGGAATTGCAAGTGTATCTGTAAGACTGTGAATCTGAAAAATCAATGCCAATTTACATATTTCAAATACTCAGTAACAGCAACCTGTCGCTAGGAACTTCATTTTTCTACAGAGCTAAGCGCAGGCCCTTTGTTCCCCCCTGTACTCAGCTGCGCAGTGTAATTCAACTACTGAAGCTTTTAGATGTGTCGTCCGCTGGATCTGTGTTCAAGGAATCGTATTTTATTTTTCTTCCTTTACCATGTGCTCCATTAAAGTCTAAGGACGCCCCATACTCGTTAATGGCGCCGAACGGGCCTGCGGCTCCACCAAGAGAGTCACCGATCGGAGATCTTGCAATTTGGGAAGCTTCAAATCTTTTCGCAGTTGTTGATTGCGAACATACTATGGTGCTACAATCATCATTCTCATAGACCTGTTTTGGATGACTTCTAATCCATGTGGGGGGTAGGTAGAGATGGGCTTCAACGTGAAAGTATAGATAAGCAGCTTGGGCAGCAGGAAGCTGTTCCCACGTATAAGAGGCAGCAACAGATTTTTAACTTCTGCGTATATATATATATATCTCATGTATGAAAAATGCTTTCTCCAGGCCAAACATGAGGCTAAAGTATTTTGCCTCTTTGCCCCATGGCAATTCTCTTGTTCCAACTTTTATGTCGTTTGGAGTCGATCTAGCCTTGTAAGTATGCTTTACGGCTACGCACTTCTCTTCGTTAATTTTCAGCCTCCACCTGCAGTCTTGCCGTTAGAGGCTTCTCGCTTCTGCAAGTGGAATACATAATCTTGTATGGCAATTTGGGAAGCTTCAAGTCTTTTCGCAGTTGTTGATTGCGAACATACTATGGTGCTACAATCATCACTCTCATAGATCTGTTTTGGATGACTTCTAATCCATGTGGGGGGTAGGTAGAGATGGGCTTCAACGTGAAAATATAGATAAGCAGCTTGGGCAGCAGGAAGCTGTTCCTGCGTATAAGAGGCAGCAACAGATTTTTAGCTTCTGCGTATATATATATCTCATGTATGAAAAATGCTTTCTCCAGGCCAAACATCATTCTAAAGTATTTTGCCTCTTTGCCCCATGACAAATCTCTTGTTCCAAGTTTTATCTCGTCTGGAGTCGATCTAGCCTTGTAAGTATGCTTTACGGCTACGCACTTCTCTTCGTTAATATTTAGCCTCCACCTGCAGTCTTGCCGTTAGAGGCTTCTCGCTTCTGCAAGTGGAATACACAACGGTCTTTGGCTGGTTCAGTCGCTTGTCCCTCGCCCAAAAGCGCTTGTCTGTCAGATGATCAGTTGTAAGCTTTAATAGTACTAGACAGAGTTAAAGGCTATGGTAAAGTCCAGGAACACCACCCGAATCGTGCTCTTTCTCTCAAGCACCTCTTAGTTGCTCAGTAAATCTTTGATGATTGATAAATAATCGGTTTACAGTCCGATTCGAAAGCCTTCATATTTTTTTGTTATATGATACGCGTATACAAAAGTCGAAAGTCTTATTTAAAAGTCACCCACCTTTACTTAATTGTTGTTTGTGAACATCGATTTAAAGCGTTTTGGTTTCTTACTAGATGTACAGCAATTACTTATTTTATACTTAGATTATAACCAATTGTTATCAGAGAAAACAAATGATTAGGTTTTTAATAGTACAAACAGCAAAAAAATTTGTAAACTTATAGGTTTTTCTTCATTGAGTCCCAGCGTTTCTAATTCAGTATAAAACTAAAGACATGGTTTGGTTTTCTTGTCTTCGGATACTTTTAACCTGCAAACCTACAATAACGAACAGTACCTCGCCGACAAGAACGTTTAACAAGTGCGAATACCATAAGTTACCACAAAATTACAAACTAAGAGGTAAATGTATAATTTCCAGCTCATAATAAGTGCTCTAACTACTATTCATAGGTGATTTGCGAGACACTAAAACGGGTACAATAGCCATTATAATAGCATATAACGTTAGCTCAAGTCATAAATATCTTTAAATGTATAGATGAGAACAGTACGTGTACTTCTCGTTTTAATACAGGCTGATTTATTTTCGACACTCACCTTGAGGAATCTGGCTTGCAACGGGACATAAAGGGTGGGCTCAAATTTGGCAGAGAAGCTGAATTTTGCGTTTGTTATGTTATGAACCCGAAAGAGAAAATGAACCTGTGAAATGGAGATTTATACTAGAGATGACCAAGGCAGGTGAAATTATTATTTTTTGCAGACTCGTCTCATAAGGAAAGGGTTCGTGTTGCCTACTGGTTTCCCCGAGAGTCTGTCTAGCCGCTGTGAAAAAGTAATAATTCATCTGCCTTTTTCATCTCTATTTATAACATAGCATAATCCTGATCGTCTTGTACCTTACAAGGGAACACCCTCATGTGTTACTCATCGATCAAATTGAAACTTGACAAGTTTGTAGGATCTACTGAGTATTGTAAAACGCCGCTTTCCATTCCGGCGGAATCTCACGTTTAGGGGGTGAAAGCTACCCCTTAAATTTCGACAATTTTCGTTTTTTTTTTGTAATTTATACCGTTATTACGTATAAAAAAAAAAATCATATATTTCTCAATGCGTTTTCCATAGGTCCATCAAACCAGCCTGCATAAGATTTTTTGGTCACCCACATCACTATCCCTCTTTACTGAGGAGGGATTGAACAAAAAATTGCAAAATATCCGCGCAAGTTATCCATTTAACCGTATATGCATTCTTGCTGCTCCCTCGCCACTAACTACCCCGAAAAAAATTAAAGCTACGTATAACTTTAACTTAACTAATTGTTTCTCTTCACTGTCTCAATCTATTTTCCAGAATTTTTTTTATATTCTTTCAGTGTAGTTGTTACTAAAGTTATTGCTCTATAGTTTCCCCAGTCGTATAAGTCTCCTGTGTTGTGTATCGACATTATAATTGCCACTTTCTATTTATTATATCTCTCCCTATATATTTTATTAGTTGTGAACTTAAATCACGTATTCCAGGTGCCTTCTCAATTTTTACTCTTTCCATGGCATCGTTAAGTTCTTCCAGTGTAATTTCTTAAGGTGTTCTTTCCACCTATTATTGATTTATAAAAGAACGAGAAATGCTTATGGATATAAAAAATAAGAACGTCATGCAAAGATTTCGAGTTCACCATTAAATAGTCTGAAATTGTATTTTTGGTTCTTCTTTGTAAGGCCAAATAACGGTGCTACAGATAAAGGGAGAAAATGATGATTTTTCGTTTTTCTTTTTAAACCTCTTGGGGTTCATATACAAAAAAAAAGCAATATTTTCTTACAAAAATTTATGAAACCAAAATAATGAAAACTTTAACGGTTTATTCGTAATGTCGAAGGATAAATGAACATATAATTACATTAAACTAAATATTAGTTTACAATATTAACAATGCAAAGTGTTGATCGTAAAATAGCATCATAAAATTAATAAAGGAGTATTGAAAGCAAATGAAAAAACTTTTGGAAGCTCCCAAAAATTGAACAAACCCAACACCGGACAAAAAGGAAGGTAACAGTAAAGGTATTATTACATTTTAAAAAATATAATGTCTTCCCGTGAAACTGTTAACGATGCATTTAATAGAGAAAATTACGTAACCGTTACACAAAACGTTTTTTTTTTAGCTTTTCCGTATACGTGCGTAGTGTACTGTAAAATTAGCACTTTTAAATTATGTCAGTCGTTTAATGACCAACTTCTGGAAGAGTCTAGTGACCGCTCCGAACGTATCTTCTCCAAAATACAAGAAACAGTAATGTTAATTACATTTAAATAAACGACCATTAAATATGTATATCCTTTATTCTAATTATGACTACGTTGACTGCAATTAAAAATGCACCACCTCCAAATTGGAGTATTTCGTTAAAATTTTATAAATGTTATTTCTGAAGGCCAACTTAAACGGTTGTTTATCATATTGCGTTAGTTTAGTTTGCTTTCGATCATTTACAAGAGCCAGATGTTCCACAGATATTTTTACAGAAATACTTGTTACAATCTGATAGTTGCAGTCATTTTTTGTGGTGCATTTTCAACTGCGGCATTAAGAGAATTATTTTTGATATAATAGTATTCATTAATTATTTATATCGTTGATTGTTTTCCAAAATTTAAAGAATTTCAAGGAAATCAAAAATTTATTAAGATGTGATAAATTACCAATCGCGGCTCAAAAATACTACTATAGATACTGGCCTCTTACGGCACAATTACCATAAAACATGGCCTCCGCCCGGACGGAAATCGTTGGCGTAACCCTTAGTGACGAGGTTCTCGGAGATGCTGTGTATCATAAGATCGTTGGAAAATTCCTTCGATGTGTGTAGTGGCAATTGCAACTCTCTGATTAGGGCTAGAAATCGCTTTATTGATTTTCGAAATATTCGTTACTAATATATTTATAAACTTTTCCATACGCTCGAAGCAATACCCTCCGCACCACACAAGTTTAATTTATTATATAGTAATATAATAATTAGTTAGTCCGGGACGGCCGTTTCGAGGACACGAATGGTCCTCATCATCAACCGGTGACCGAATGAAGTGAGAAAAAAAAAACTTTTTCTAAAACTAAACATGCATGTACTATCCCTACTTCTTAGAACAGATATCCTTTACAAATGCCTATTTCTACCCCCTGCACGCCTTGAAGCTACGACGTGCGAAAAATAACATGCATGAACTATCCCTTCTTCCGAGAAGAAATATTGTATAATTTTGAATTCTTAATTAATGCATTAAAGTTTGATCATAATTTCTTAAACCTGAAGGATTGTGATTTTGTTGTGAAAATGTTTTAGTTATAATTATTTAATATTAATAAATATTCAGTAATAGAGCAATAGAGGCAGTAATAACGTTTGCGAATTCACAAAACTTGTTGTTCACCTGAATACACCAGCTGCTGCTGATTTGCTGATATAGACAATGTACAATTTTTATAAGTAGAATTATGCGTTATGTAAGACAGTCATTAAGCAGTCTCTACACTATCAATATTATCGAGCAATAATATTCCATGAAAAATTGAGAACTGTCCGTACACAACCAAATAATATTGTATAATTATTTCATTATTATGGAATCATTAGTCGTACTCTTCCTCTAATTATCATTGGGTATATTCACTCCTTTTAAAAAACAACGATAAAATAATCCAATTATTGCTGTACATTAAATATATCTCTTTATTATTTAAAATATAGCAAATTCCATATAAAAATTTAGTTATATTTTGTTTATGTACAAATGTACACGTAACTGTACATAGTGCTCTTAGTTTTTGGAAATTTCATGACCCATTTCATACTCGGATTGTCACATGCGAATAAATCCTATAAACAGAATATTTCGTAATTAAAATTGAAGTAAAATGAAATTAAATAAAAAGTAAACACTTTTTTTCAGGTTTACTAATTATTTTTACATTAATATGCTGTTCGCTATTTGAAAAAAGCATTGCTTTTTATAAATAACTTACGTATAATCCCATTGAATGATTTCTTATGGATCTCCGCCTTGTTTTGATGAAAGTTCATCTATAATTTCTGTAATTGTTTTTCCCCACGTATAAAAATCTCTCCCATTATCCAATTTATACTGAGCTTCCATCTTCTTCAAGGAATCCTCCATCACAGCCAATCTTTTAGTGATTGTAGTCTTTTTATTTTCAGGTGCTGAATTAAGTTTAACGTATTGTTTTTTGTATATTTCTAATATGTGAAATAGCTCTCTAAAACGGTTACAAATAAAACACAAGATAATATGTTAAACTAGCTATCAACTTAATTTTTAAAGAGAAATACAAACAAATTTTCAATAACATATATAATGATGAGAATAATGATAGCAAGGACTGTGGCGTAGTATGGTAAACAACACATAAGTGCGGCACTCTCCGCACCACACAAGTTTAATTTATGATATAATAATATAATAATTAGTCCGGGACGGCGGTTTCGAGGACACGAATGGTCCTCATCATCAACCGGTGACCGAATGAAGTGAGAAAAAAAAACTTTTTCTAAAACTAAAGATGCATGCACTATCCCTACTTCTTAGAACAGATATCCTTTACAAGTGCCTATTTCTACCTCTTGCGCGCCTTAAAGCTACGACGTGCGAAAAATAACATGAACTATCCCTTCTTCCGAGAAGAAATATTGTATTTTACAAGTGCCTAATTCTACCCTCTACGCGTCTTAAACCACGACATGCGAAAAACACGGCCAGATAGACGGGAAGATCTCTTTTATGACCCAAAATATAAACGAGTGCCAGCCTACTGCAAAAGGTCAAAAAGGACAGAGTACGACAACGGTCCGTTTTCTCGGTTCATCAGATTTTTATTACTTTTGATGTAAACTGTCTCGTACGCATCTAATTCTCGCGGCGACGTTACGTTTTTAATCAATTTTAAGTCTTCTAATTTAATACTATGCCCGGTTTCATTTATGTTGTGCCACACTCGACGCGTCCAATCTGCCGTAGCGATAATTTCGTATATGTTCTTTGAATCTAGTTTCTATCGCTGACCAATCGCTTTGACCAATATAGGCTTTATTACAGTGATTACATTCAATTTTATAAATACCCGACCTTCCTCCCATTTTCGGTTTATCTTTTTTTTTTTTCTCACTTCATTCGGTCACCGGTTGATGATGAGGACCATTCGTGCCCTCGAAACGGCCGTTCCGGACTATTTATTGTATTATTATATAATAAATTAAACTTGTGTGGTGCGGAGGGTGCCGATACTTATGTGTTGTTTACCATACTATGCCACAGTCCTTGCTATCATTATTTATTATTATCTACATTCCTATATTGTCATCTCTTTTTTCCCTAACCTAGAGTCTCTGTACACATAACACCAACTTCTTAAAAAACAGCAATCAGAACCTAAACTCAGATACTTTTCCTGATAATTGCATTATTTATTAACTTGTCTCAACTATTTGAAAATATTTTTTTTCGAAATGTTGTCTATAGCAAACCATACAAAAGAAATACTATAAATAACGATGCACTCGTACCAATGTATTATATATACCTCATTAATATAATTCAAGTGCATCTATAACGACTGAGGTAGTTATAAATTATGCCTTCGATGATATCTACTTCACTTTCCACCATAAATAGAAGTAAAACATGAATTAATTTTAAAGGAATTGCTACGATCTTGACTAACGGAATTGAAGATCACGTTTCAAATGGTAATTATTAATTTAATGCTTTTTATGTAAGCTCCTTAGAAGGAAGAATACAGTAACGAGATAAACTTGATAACTTACGGGGGCACACCTACTTTCAGCAATAAATTATCAAACAACACAGTTTTTTCAACATTTCATTCGTTTAGTTATAATTATTAGTGCTGTTGGCTGTTTGAATTCCTTCGAAATGATAATCACTTACCCTGAATTTCTGTTGTCCCCGATTAATCCACCGATCTTTTTTTTTCTTTTGATATTATTGTTCGTTCATAAATATTTAATTTTACTAGGGTTAAAGGATACTTACTACTAAAATTGATTGCGAAACGGAGAAGGTGACTTCTTCCCTCCAAAATCACCCAGATTGGGTTTTCATCCTCGTCTTACGTATTTAGTAAGATAGGTTTTCGCAGAATAAAAGAGAGTCTATTAACTAACTTGTACCGTAAGAAATCAAAATGACTAACGTAAAAAAAAAGAATGAAGATTTCTCGATCATTTCAAATTCAGACAAGATGGTAACCAAGATAATTTCGATGTACCTGACAAAACCGTGCCAGGACATCTCCAAGGCATTTCAAATGGTTGTTATTACATCAAGGATGTCATTTAACTTAAACAACTCAATAACCTATGGATGGAAAATAATTGAGAAGAAACAAGTCTTTTACGACAACGACAATTTTTTCGAAATTCCTCAAGAAAAAGTTAAAAAAACAGAAGATCCATTTATATAAGTAAATCCGCTAACACAGAAACAAAAGTAAAAAGTAAATATGTTGCTTTTAAAAAAAGAAGAAGGGATTTAAATCCCACCTATCAAAAATAAATAAATAATAGAACAGCGTAAGGCCTTAATCGTCCACCGCCCCCTTACCGCGTCGCAAAATAACCAACGCCCCCTGAAAATCTAAAACGCCACCCAAGAGGCGCTACTTGTTTGAGAAACGCTGGGATAATGGACTCGATCGGATAAAGGAGATTTCCGAGTTATCGAATAACGTATCCAGATCCGAGATTTTATGTAATGGATCCGGATCCAAGGTTTCGAACAGCAGATCCGGATCCCAGCTTTCGGATAATGGATCCGGATCCGAGCTTTCGGATAATGGATCCGGATCCGACCTTTCGGATAATGGATCCGGATCCGACCTTTCGGATAATGGATCCGGATCCGAGCTTTCAGATAATAGATCCGGGTCCGAGCTTTCGGATGATGGATCCGGACCCGAGCTTTCGTATAATGGATCCGGATCCGAGCTTTCGGATAATGGATCCGGATCCGAACTTTCGGATAATGGATCCGGATAGTAAATTATCCGGATCTGGATAACAGCTCTAGAAGGTGTTAAACTAATAGAATAAAACTCATTGTCAGTAGAGGTTCCGCTTAATTAAATAATATTCAAAAAGTCAAAATCTGTTCAATAGTATTTTTGCAGCAACTGAAATAATATTAAAAGCTGTGTCCTATGATACTCTGCAATGCTTCGGTAATAAAGATAATTTATTAAATGTCACAGTTGTAAGATGAATAACATTACTCATTCAGCAAACTAATACAGGAACTAAATAAATCAAATTAATTGATGCCGTGTCTGCCAATGAGAATGGTTATCTTCGGCGACCCGCATGAAAGGTACAAGGTGAAACATACTACGCAAAATAAAAGATAAATGTTGCTTTCCATTCAACTTATCGCTTCCCTGCTGCCATTTCCACGTTTTATTAACCATTGCGCGTATATCCTCAAATAAACATGGTTCAAAAATCATTATCACGTCCACTCAATCGTACTATTAAAACGCTTCAAGCGTTAAAAGTAAATGATGATGTCTTAATAATAGGTTATAATTCTATTAGCACAGGCGCATAAATCAATTACCGCGATAATTTTAAATTTCGCGATACCGCAATCATTGCTTATGATTAACGACTTTACTTTGCTCATCCTCGCTTCGGGCCAAACTCGTGACCTCCTTCCCAAGAAACGAAGGGCGATTAGAATGCGAAATCAAATGGAAAACTGCAAAATAATATGCGTAAAAGCTAATAGATGTATTCGAATGCTTGCGGCGGTGATTTATCTTGCTTGCATTACTCATTTGCGTCGAAATAATAATTTATAAACAACGGGTTATTCAATTTTTCTTTCATCTTACCCGTAATTGTAAGTCTATTGGTGTGCTTTCACCGAATATCATGCATTAAAGTTTGCTTGGTCAAAAACAGTTTTCTTGGAACAAGTACAAAATTATCGTTAAATATAGGCTTTGTGGTCGCTTCCTACAATGTTCATTCGCCTCCTTCACTCTACTTAGGTGTGCAAAAATCAAACCCAGCGCCTCTGCCGTTCTAGAAGTCTTGTTTTTTTCACCTCTTTCGCTTGATTTTTTTCTTTAAAAAAGGAAAAACTTACCAGGAGCCAAGTTGGGTAAGTACGCTGTATTAAAAATAATAATTCGCCAAAGACTACTATGCGAAGAAAGCGATATCATTATATAGTATCATGGTGAAGAATCCGAGGGGTCGTTTCTGCATCACTTTTCTGGACGTTTCTGTCTGATGTCCTACCTTAGCCGCCTTAGAACGTCACGATAGAACTCTGAATTAATAGTTTAACCTGGAGGTACGAACTCTTTGTAGGTAATCCCATCAATATCGAAAAAATTGATCAATTTATCAAGTGATGTTCGGCTACTTTTAACGTTAAAACCATAAGTTTGTATTTGACCCAAAGCGGCCTACCCAAACCCAAATACTTTCTTTAACATTCCGTGTGTTTCTGTGGTAATCTTATCGAGTTAAAAAAAATTTCATACAGATACCATGCTTTTTGTCAACTGGTCGTCAAGCAATAATAATAATTTAGGCACATCCTGATAAAATTTACTGTGTATTATTTTAACTCAAGGGTTCCCAATGCGATCGGTATCGACCTTCTGAGGGATGATTAAATTTTCAAGGGGTCCTTTGGGGCGTTTTTTAGTGGTTGATTTCTCCGATTTCGGGTTACAGCATCCTCATAAGTTTGCACGATTTTTAGATTTTTTAAATATTTCGGAAACTATAACAGATATTTTCTTTGTGTGGAAATTAATTTGAAGTATATTACATTATTATTAGATTAATAACAGGGAGCCGGGGTACCCTACGCCCGCGTATTTTTTTTTATATTAAAATACTTTCCAGTATATGTTACATAGTCGCAAGAATGACTATTTTCTAACGGCATACCCCCATATTTTTTTCTTATTTATTTATCAAAAATAAAGAGGCTTTTACGTACAAAACGGTACTGCATAACAAATTTAAAGCCAAACATTGTTGATTAAAAAATAAAAGTAAAAATTTTTAATAAATATCATATATATACCTTGTCCCAACACGTAAGGTGACCGGGAGAATTTATAGTTTGACATATTAGCAGCGATTAATAATAAAATATAATAATAATATAATATAATGTATATAATAATATAATAATAATAAAATAATAATCAATAATTTTTTGGAAAATTTGCCCATAAAACATTCATTACCCTGTAAACTGTTGACAATATGATTGTAAATAGTACTATTGTACACATTTACGTATTTTTCGTTTGTTGATGTGCATCTCTGAAAATAACCAGATTATATTATATTATTTGTTTCTATCGTTTTCGAAATACGGTATTCATCATACAAGTAAAACATATGGGAGGGGGATAAGGTACACCGACCCCCCGTTATTTATTTTTTCCAAAAATCATTTACATCATTCTTGAGTATGCAATACACTTCAAATGATCTTCTAAATATTTCAAAAAATCTACAAGTCGTGCAAATTTACAGGGACGCTGTACCCCGAAATCGGGAGATGCGGTCGCTAAAGAAAGTTGTTGTTCCTATATAGAGTTTCATCGAAATCTGAATTAGCGGGTTACCCGTGTTCCCTTGTTAGTACGGACTGTAAGAAACAAGTTGAATATTTTTGAACAAGGTGATTTAAGAATTATGTTAATATTTAAAAAAAACGTGTCAATACATTAAGCTATTATGCAATTACAATCTGTGATTTTTTTTCTAAAAATTTGTTTGTATTGGTATAAAATTAAGGGTACAAAATAATAGAATATAAATCCAATAATCCATTTTTCCAAATATTTGTTCATATTCTTAGTCTAGGCATCATGTTTAAATTATTTATGTATTATTTGTGTTGCATTATATTATAGACGAAAATGTAAGAGGTTCAATGATAAAGAGCGTTCTTTTAAAAACCAATATAATAAAAAGGTTAACATTAAGTGCATGTATTTGCCACACCATCTATTAAACTTTGTTCTTATAAAATTGTTTTTAGAAAGTTAGTATAAGCACTTCCAACTAACATCTTTTTTGTTTCAGATTATTTTAATACGAGCGCAAGATTATGAAGGTAAGTTTTATAATTTATTTAAATAAATCTCTCTACAAAAAGTTAATATAGATTATTATCCACTTCTGCCCTAGTAACAGAATTGGTTTGCTGACGGTTGGCCTTTAGTTGGTACAACATCGTAATATCCTTGACGATTAACCAAGGTCGATAGAGTATCAGTGAGGTACACAAAACCAATGATACTTTCGTAAGTTTGGCTTTAGGTCAGCAAAATAAACATGAGCAAAGTCGATGTTGAACCAATTCAGTTTGTGCAGCGTCGATTGAAGGTCAGTGGCCAAGCGTTGTAAACATGTGACCTAACGGTCAACAGACAACGCCAAAGTAGATAGTTCGCCCAACGATTCGATAAATATCCGAAAACGTTGCGAGCCAATGTTCGGCCAAAAGTGTAAGGTGTTCGCACTTTCACGTAATGCCGACATCGCTGCCACGTCGAGTCAAGTGATCCATGATCGGAAGCTAACGTTACGCCAACCGTCTGTGTTACACACACAAAATTTGGAATGAAGTTTAAATCCAAAAGGTAGTCAAAATTAATCACTTCATTGACGCGAGAATAATGCGTAAACTACAACAACCGCAGAAAAGTGATAAAGGCTTTAGCGGCTTGTCTTTAAAACTTCACTATTCGGAAACAAAACTTCCTTTTTATGCTTAGTGTTGTAATCATGACTGATGTTGAAAGCAATTTGAAATAAATAGTTTTTTTTTTCCGTTTTTACCGTTCTCATTCAAATTCTCATATACGTATTGCAAGCCCTTTTTTGAAGAAAAAAATTAATTGTACGATCCTAGATGCTACCATACGTATCGCTCAAGTTCTTGCCCGAGGAATAAGATCTAGCTTCCGTAGCCGATGTGAACGATGCGAGTTTAACTCAGAAATTGAGCGAAGCAAACGGATAACGTTTACGAGGTGCGGTAAGGCGTACCGGTATACGCCGCGCGTACTTACCTAAACACGTGTAATTGAAGAAGTAGTATACTACACGTAAGCGCTTTTACTAGATAGCATCTGTTTTGATAAACGGGCGACATAATTAGGTCGGGAATTGTGAGCGCTTCACGGTATTCTTCACGTTTTGTGCGCCTCATATCCATACACATACGATTGCGAAACTAACTGTATATTCAGTTCATGGATTGTAAATTAGCGCATGACACGAATGGATGCATCCCATTCCAACTGTATCTGTACGTCGAAGAAGTATGAATAGCAACTCTGAGGAGTGTAACAAATGCTTTTTATTCAGCATTTTTTTTATGTTCGAAACACGTAGCGGTTTATTAAGAAAATTAACACCAGTCATTATGTAAATGTCATATACACCTCTTGTTCAAAATTATTGGTCATATCTAATTTTATCATTGTCGCAGATATATATTTTTCAATCCTGAGAGTGCAGAAAATGATTGCGTTTGCTAATATTAACCAATAAATTTTATACTACAAATCAAACGAAATCTAATTTGTCTACAGCATTGGCCAATAAAATAGAGCGCCGTTACTGTATAAAAAAAATTACAAGTATTCCTCTGAGAAACCAAATAAAATCGAAGCACAAGTAATTCTAAGACTCCAAAGTACTTACACAAATGTGTTGCTTCAATGTTTAGTACTCGCGTATCAGCACTATTAAAAAATAAATGGTTTTCTACAATTATTGCGACAATTAATGAAATTAAGGCAATATAATTTGCGATTTTGAGTTCTACAGCAACCTCGCCGCCATTCAGTTAGCCATAAATAGATATAAAATTACTGGATCTTATAAAAATAAACCAGGAAGTGAACCTTGCAAAATAACAACAGCCAAAGAAAACGGTTTATTGGAGATAGGAAGAAAACTCCTGCGGGATTAAGATGTGATAAGCTTAGGAAAACACCATTATTGTTCGAAATCAAACTGGAAAATTCATTTAAGATGGGCAAAATGACAACAAAAGTGGACAATTGAAAACTGGAAACGAATATGTGGGTAATTTTTAGGAGGATATTGAGTTAACAAGGTGGCAGCATTGCGATATGGAGATGCACTCCATCACAAGAGATTGGACAAATATTCACATATTACGGTCGCATAATTATCCAAACATACACAGAAGTTCGGACACTGAAGCCGTCATATGCAAAACTTTTTCAGATGAGCCTTTAAAATAGCTGCCCAATCCGCAAAATCGAATCAAATCGAACATTGATTGCACTTTGCGAAAATTCAACCAAAAAGACAGAAACATTCTTCAAAAAACGCTAGTTGATGTCTAAATAAAAGAAGTATGACAAAATATCCCACCGACGCATTAGAAAAAAAAAATACTTTTGCATAGCTTAAAGTGGTGTTATTGGGCATGGATGTACACTGCCGTTCAGTGAAGTTCGGTCATACAATAAAAATCTATTATATCACACTGTATACAATTATTAATACATAAAATTAGAAAAATATTAAGCATACACTCTTTTCTAAGGGATTAAAGCCATAAATTATTATGTAAAGTAGAAATATTGCGACAACCACAATAAAGTCCCTTTTATTATCATTCCAAGAATTTCTCGGAAGTACCGATCTTTTGAAACGGCTCGTTTGGGGATTATTAACGAACAATACATTTAGGAAATATACCGCAGTATCATTCTTGTTTATTTATCACAGGCGTAAAGATATAAATTTGCTTCATTTTACTGTTAAACGTGTGTTGGTGTGCATCTGTCGTTTTTGCGCGAAAGTTTTAAGAAAATTTACTTCAAAATGGCACGTGGCAAGCCTACCAGTGTAGAAAAACGTTCACGTATTATTACGCTGTTTGAAGAAGGATATTCGGGACTGCAAATTGCTGAAAAGATAAATATGAGAAGTTCAACAGTAAATGACATCATAAAGCGATATCGGACAACTGGAACTATAGAAAATCGTGTTCGTCCTGGAGCATCTAGGAAAACAACAAAAGCTGAAGATTTGAGAATTGTATTATTAAGCAAACGCAATAGAAAATTAGCAGCGCCACAAATAGCAGCCGAAGTCAATCGCGGCCGTGAAGAACAAGTTTCGGCGAGTACGGTAAAACGTCGACTTCAACAAGCGGACCTTCGTGGACGCAGTGCCATTCGAAAACCCTTATTACGTCGGGGCAACAGAGCAAAACGGCAACAGTGGGCCCGTTCTCATCTAGATTGGTCGTTAGATGATTGGAAACACGTGCTTTGGAGTGACGAGTTAAAGTTTGAGATTTTTGGGCAAAATCGACGAGTTCATGTCCGAAGATCTAAAACCGAAAAGTGATCCCGAACTGCATTATGCCTACAGTGAAGCAAGGGCGTAGTTCTGTGTTAGTGTGGGGATGTTTCTCCTTTGCTGGGACGGGCGATTTACGCAGAGTGCAGGGTGTAATGAGGAAGGAAAATTATTTTGCAATACTCCAGAATCATGCAGTGCCATCAGGATTGCGTATAAGAGGCCGTAACTTTACATTCATGCACGACAACGACCCAAAACACGCTGCGTTAGTGTGTAAGAACTATCTAAAGGAGCAAGAAGAACAGCACACCCTGAAAGTAATGACATGGCCCCCACAAAGCCCAGATTTGAACCCTATAGAGTTGTTGTGGGATAAACTGGACAGGAGGATCCGAAAAATATGCCCAACTTCACAAGAACATTTACGGAATATTCTGCAACATGAATGGATTAATATTTCACAATCCGTTTTAACAAAACTTATCGAAAGAATGCCTAGAATAGTTCGAGCGGTGATTAACAGCAAAGGAGGTTTTTTCGATGAAAAAAAAAATAATGTTCAGTATGCTATATTAGGCCAGAATAACTTTTTATTTAGTTATTTTTGTCTTTTTTACCTGTCCATACAATAAAATTGCATTTGTTTTTAGTTTCGTTTGTTTCTGTAACCTTTTCATGTTTTTTACCAACCGACCGAACTTCTCTGAAAGGCAGTGTATGTGTAAGATAGGAAATAAGATGATTAAAAAGTTATTGACAACAAATTCTACAATGGAGCCTTTAAGTGTTTCCAGCCCCTTTTCAAATTCTGAAACAATACAAGCTCGCGTTCTTAGAATATATACGCCAATTTTCGCTTCATTCTTACTACTTTAATTAATTGGCAGAAGTAGGGTACTTGCATTTTATCCATTCCTCGACATTTCCTCTCTGATGTTTTCCTATTAATTAAATGTTTTCTTCCAAAACTAAACTATATTATTAGATATCGCAGAAAAAAATACCGAAAATGTGTACGTTTCAGACTTCATATTATATTTAAAACAACTAACCCTTTTACTTAGTTGAGGAAATGACCTAATGAGTAACATAGCACAAAAGTCAAGTAAACTCTTTATTAGAAAGCTAAGTTTAAGAATAAAATTATTTCAATAAAAAAATATTTTAAACTTTTCTTTCACAAACCAAGTAAATGCCTTGTATTTCCCCGGACTGTCGCATCCTTCCCTGCCAAACGTCCTCCTACATCCTAAGAATCCAGATATATTCAAAGAAATCTGAAGAGTTTGGTAGGACTTCTGTAGATTCTTGTTTCTACCACGACGCACAATACTATTTGATTGACAAGCCATCATCACTTTCAGCAAGGCGAATGGCTGATCATTGCTGGAAAATAACGAATACATCGCACATTCGTTGGTCTTCATGATAGCCCTTGTAACGCCATTACACTTTGATCAATAGGAGACAAATTATATAAACAATAATACCAAAGACTGATATTAAATTCTATTAGAAAATTAAACGAAGATAAGGCGAACTCTTACCGTTCTAAAACTAAATTATCTTAACGTATTTAAGGTAATACCAATAATTTTCTAGCACGTGTTTGAATCTTTTCCCAACTCAATAATGACACAGTCTCATGTTGAATGATCTCCTAGCTTCCACTAAAGCAAACTGTGAAGAATAGTCTTTAATTGCTTGACAAACAAACACATGCAATCGACAATGGGTACGGCCAATCCTTGATGGGATTAGCCATGGACACAGTTGAAATTGACCTCAAGAAAACTTTGATATATTTTCTTGGGGTTTAGATTTAATGACGTATTTCGCATCTTCAATATTAACAAATGCTCAATAACTTATTCTTTGGAGCAAAAACCATTTTCTCATAAAAACTATTTTGAGAATCCCAAAAACCAAATAGATTACACGGATAGTCATGAAAACGAGGAATTTATAAAATATTATATAAAAATGTTGATAAAGCATATATTGGACAAACTGAAAGATTAATCAAAAAGAACTGTCTTAAATTTAAAAGATTGATATAAAATTAATCAAGTTAAAACTTGTGTAAAAGCTTGGAAGTTTACAAATATAGTTAATAAAACAGTTTCTTAGCTTGATATTACTGCTGGAGATGATACGAAGGGAGATAGCGAGAGTGGGACTCAGTGGCTGTGCATTTTCCTTATCAACCACAAAATATCGGACAACTAAATATAAGCGCGGCCGAATATTTTTGATGACCGTCCCAATAAGCTCACCACATTAAAAACAATTTAAAAATTCACGATGTGGCAATGAATGGGCGAAAATTGAAGGTGGGTGAGATTGCTGAGGCTAATTTGAATGCAAGGAAGCTTTGTGCAAGATGGGAGCCGCGATTGCTCACAATTGACCATAAACACGTACGTATGTCAATTACAAAGGAATGATTGGCGATGTTAAAGCGCAACCCGAATGATGAATTCATCACGGCACCAAAGAAACCAAAGAACAGGCCAAATAGATGGGTTTTTCGTGCTCCACCGCCCCCAAAGAAGGCTAAAGTGACTTTATCGTCCAACAACATCACGGTCACAGTGTTTTAGGATTAACGCGGCATAATCCATGTTGTTTACCTTAAAAAGAGCAAAACGATTAATGGCGAGTGTGATGCCAATTTATTAGATTGTGATAACAATGCTGTAAAAGAAAAACATCCGTATTTTTAGTCGGGACGCAAAAGATAGAAAAACATTGGAGTAGGTGTATCGACCTCAAAGGAGACTATGTTGAAAACTAAAATTAATTTTATACATAAAAGTGTTTTTTTCTTGTGAAGGCCAGGTATCTATCGAACTTTTCTCGTAGCTTAACTATCGAGATGTGATGCGTTCAGTATAATTGAAATGTGGTGCGAAGGATGGTAGCAAAGGTTGAGTCCTTCATTTATTGTACCAAAAATTAAATAAAGAGTGTATATTTCCACGTTTACCACATTGACCTGTTTTTAACTTGGAAATAAGTACAGGGGCGGCCACATAAATAGCACAGGCATCAAATTTCATTTGAATTAACCGCTCAAGCTGTTTAAATTTTTATTAAACTAGCGTGAGAGTCCCCGAGAAGGTTGCGCGTACTTCCCCTAGCTACGTATTCTAGAACAATAATTCGGTATTCAATAAAAAAAAAAAATTAGTTTCACTTTTCTAGCAGGCACATAAATAGCACAGTTGTCGGTTCTGTAGCGGAATCCAATTATAGTGTTACGGTTCGAGTTATTTTGTACCAAAAAAAGTGGTGTACTTACCACTTTTAAAATTAACGTTTTATTAATAACAAAAATTTAGATGTTAGTATAAAAGGACGAGGAAAACATTGCACACCAGAGAAAAGAGAGTTAATTTGCACCATGAAAGAGAAGGGCGTATCAATTTCACAAATATTACGAACATTAAATTGTTCACGTAAATTAATACAAAATGCGATAAAGCATATTTAGACGGAAAAAACTTTAGAAAACAAGAAACGGAAGATTAGGCCTTGTAAAACAACCTTACGACAAGACAACCTTATTCGTCGATTAAGTCAAGAAGATCCTTTTCGCACAGCTACACAAATAAAAACCGAATATAATAAACAATTTGATATCGATATATCGAGAAGAACAATACGACGTCGGCTGAAGGAATTTAACTTACATGGGTGTATTGCAGTACGAAAGCCACTCGTGTCAAATAAAAACCGTAAAAGAAGATTACTGTTTGCGAAAATGCGCAAAGAAAAGCCGCTTTCTTTCTGGAAATATGCACTTTGGACAGATGAGAGCAAATACAACCGACTTGGGTCTGACGAAAAAATGTATGTGCGACGACCCATCAATCAGAGATTCAACCCTAGGTACACTATAAAAACATTGAAACACGGTGGAGGAAGCGTAATGGTATGGACTTCTCATGGCGTGGTGTAGGGCCTATGTTCAGAATTGCAGGAAAAATGGATCAGTATGTTTATCGCAACATTTTAGAAAACGTGATGCAACCATATGCTGATGAATTTCTTCCAGTAACCTGGGGTTTAATGCACGACAATGATCCCAAACATACGGCGAGGACCGTAAAACAGTGGCTAGAGGAGAAACAGATTCGAGTGTTAGAATGGCCTGCACAAAGCCCTGATTTAAATCCCATAGAAAATCTATGGGGGGATGTTGAGGTTGTTATAAAGTCTAAATCTCCAGCGACATTAGACGAATTATGGAATACTATTGAAGAAGCCTGGCATAACATTCCTGTGGAGAGATGTCAAAAATTAGTTGAAAGTGTACCGAGAAGATGTGCAGCAATATTGGCTTGTAAAGGGTTTCCAACAAAATATTTAATATAAAAGCAAAAAAGAATTAAAAAAAAATAATAATACGGTGTTTCGTTATTGTTATTAAGATTGCTATTTCTATACCCACTTAAAAAATAATATATTTATTTTTTTAATTTATTTATCTTGAAGTTTATAACATATTGTGTGTTTATTATAAACTGCATGCCATCTGCTACATTTTTGTTAAGCTAAGTTAAATAAATCACTTGTTAACATTTACAAATTTATCAATTCATCCATATCAGTTTACCTGTGCTATTTATATGGCCGCCATTGTATATGTTGGAGCATTGAAATAAATGTATTACGAATTAATATAGGATGTAATAATAATAATATTGTTTTCGTATTCAAACATTCATAAAATCACGGATAAAATCCTTTCTAAATTAAAATATCATACACATGCTATCTCAATACAAACTATCTATTCTATCGATGCCGATTAATTAGTTCCTAGATCAATTGTGATTAATCAGATAATTTTCCAGCACACTAACAATGTATATTACGTGTATACTCTAAGGAGGCTGCTAATTACTTAACGATCATTCGCACCAATGGTAACATTTCTAAACTCATCACTGGAAGCGCTTAGAGAAAGCAATGTTCCATAAAATCATCGTCGTTAATAAATGAGATAAGTGTGGCCTAGCATAAACGATCAATTCTAATGACCTAATGAAAATCCTATTACATGCATACTGCATTATAAGAGATTTGATGACGTGGCATCATTATCCATTCCTTATTCAGAACGCGACATTGTTTATGGTAATAAGCATGATTTTATACTTCAAATACGATGTATTCGTAGGTTGTGTGTAATCTTGAATTATTGACACGGTAATAAAAACTGCGATGAATAGAAGTTAGAACAATTATTTGGGAATATCATTAATATGTACACTGCCGTTCAGAGAAGTTCGGTCGGTTAGTAAAAAACATGAAAAGGTTGCAGAAACAAACGACACTAAAAACAAAATGCAATTTTATTATATGTACAGGTAAAAAAAACAAAAATAAATAAATAAAAAGTGATTCTGGCCTAATATAACATACTGAACATTATATTTTTTTTTCATCGAAAAAAACCTCCTTTGCTGTTAATCACCGCTCGAACTATTCTAGGCAT
>CACRWG010004511.1:0-26853 GCA_902654985.2 Oryctes borbonicus
TTTTTTTTTCATCGAAAAAACCTCCTTTGCTGTTAATCACCGCTCGAACTATTCTAGGCATTCTTTCGATAAGTTTTGTTAAAATGAATTGTGGAATATTAATCCATTCATGTTGCAGAATATTCCGTAAATGTTCTTGTGAAGTTGGGCATATTTCTCGGATCCTCCTGTCCAGTTCATCCTACAACAGCTCTATAGGGTTCAAATCTGGGCTTTGTGGGGGCCATGTCATTACTTTCAGGGTGTGCTGTTCTTCTTGCTCCTTTAGATAGTTCTTACACACTAACGCAGTGTGTTTTGGGTCGTTGTCATGCATGAATGTAAAGTTACGGCCTACTATACGCAATCCTGATGGCACTGCATGATTCTGGAGTATTGCAAAATAATTTTCCTTCCTCATTACACCCTGCACTCTGCATAAATCTCCCGTCCCAGCAAAGGAGAAACATCCCCACACTAACAGAGAACTACGTCCTTGCTTCACTGTTGGCACAATGCAGTTCGGGATCACTTTTCGGTTTTAGACATAAACTCGTCGATTTTGCCCAAAAACCTTAAACTTTAACTCGTCACTCCAAAGCACGTGTTTCCAATCATCTAACGCCCAATCTAGATGAGAATGGGCCCACTGTAACCGTTTTGCTTTGTTGCCCCGACGTAATAAGGGTTTTCGACGTTTTACCGTACTTGCCGAAACTTGTTCTTCACGGCCGCGATTGACTTCGGCTGCTATTTGTGGCGCAGTTAATTTTCTATCGCGTTTGCTTAATAATACAATTCTCAAATCTTCAGCTTTTGTTGTTTTCCTAGGTGCTCCAGGACGAACACGATTTTCTATAGTTCCAGTTGTCCGATATCGCTTTATGATGTCATTTACTGTTGAACTTCTCATATTTATTTTTTCAGCAATTTGTCGCCCCGAATATCCTTCTTCTTCTTTTCTAATTTTATGTATTAATAATTGTATACAATCTGATATAATAGATTTTTATTGTATGACCGAACTTCACTGAATGGCAGTGTATATTCAATCTTCAGTAATTCAAGACCTTCTGTTATACCGCAAGTAACTATCAATTTCGTTATTTTAAATGGAACATCCTATATATTATTACATTTTTAAATTTCTAATTCCATTTTAACGAATATTTAATGAATGTGATACTATTTCTAACCATATTTGATATGCGCATTTTTTGAATATTTTTGATAAAGGGACCACTGCATCTGAATTTTTATAACTGTGAAGGTGTTTAATTTGGAAAATTGAAATTCTGCAGATCTGCTTCCCGAACAGAGCTGAATTAGAAACTGAAAATATTATACAGCGTGATATTTATTAAGTATTTAAATGTATGAAATTATAACAAGCAATTGTTACGCAGTAAAAAATTGAACACGTTCATGATGGTAACACCTGAATGTAGTACTTTAAAGAAAACAAAAGGAAGCGTAAGTTTAACCTTCTCACATTTTAGAATGGGTATGTAACAATTCATCAATCATTTGTTAATTTCATAAACTAAAACATATGTTCACACTGCAATTACATAACAGAGCATTAGATTCCACGATACGTGCGTAATGGCATTTAGAAGGACTATGTAGTAGCATGTCCAAAGTAATTTGCACTGTAAACCGAATATACTAAAATTAACAATTTTGTCGTCTTCGAGTATGAACTACGAATATCATTATTTAGAAAGTGCAGTTTTCTTAGACTAAAATTTAGTATATTGCTTAGATTATATTTAACACTGACCAGTGCTTTTAATTCTGCACTACTTCACACTAAATGTGTTCTACTACGTAGACCTGGTTATTACGAATATAAGTGATGAATAGAGTGGGCATATTCGGGTGCGCACCATCGGCGTAGCTAACGAATGGACTCTTGCATGCGGTGATACAAAAAAGTTTTTAAGATGGTTTTTGTAGATTATGAACCGATCTCGATAAATTATCTGTATGCTATACTGAATGAACACGGGAAATTGCCATCTCTAGTCATATGTATAAAAAATAAAATCGAGAGTGTATGTTGCAAAAAAAATTATCTCTTAAGCGTCTTCCGTGACTTGAAAAACTGGAAAAGCGAGATTAAATATTTTTAACATAAGGTGCGTTTCCAAAGTTATTTCTGCAAAAAATATATTCTTGTATAAAGAAAACGATCGCTCTACACCTAGCGATGCTATATTTGTATAATTAAAAAAATCTTTGAAACAACTTAACGCATCTGTAGACGGACCTTCACAAATTTGTCTGTGTGTGGCAAAATCTGAATCTTTGTCTAAAACACTTTCAAACTTAATTAGAACAGACTAATTTTTTGCGTTTTCTACCGAACAAAGCCGTTTCTACCACAAGATGTAGAGCATAAATTTTACATGTAATGTAAAAAGTTACCACATTGTTCCTTAAGAGACCGGTCTACAGAGAGCATGGTTTCGGCACCATCTGTCATAAACATTAAGACTTGATCTCTGGATATTTCAAATTTTTTCAATGTACTTAACACTACTTTTGAAAGTACTTGGGCAGTACATTCTTCTATTCGTCTAGAAGCTAATAGAATTGAAGATGACGATAGATGTGGTTCCATTTTTCGCACCATAACATTAAGTACAGATCTTTTTTTTGCAATCAGTTGTTTCATCCACACACAAGCACACTTCTTTATTTTTACGCCGTCGTAAGTCAAACCCGGATAAATCCTTAATGAACCTATTCACTGTCTTTATTGATAGCTGTTTTCTCAGTGTACGTACCTTCGATATTATACAGAACACAGAGTACTTCGCTGCTACTATTACGTACGTTCCAGGCGGCAGCGAACTAGATACTGACTAGTGTTTCGCGTGCGAGAGTCCATTAGCTGCGCCGATGGTGCGCACCTGAATTTGCCGACTCTTGTGATGTAACCATTGAATGCGTGCAGTATGCCACCACCTAGTCTACTCTTTACCTTACATATACTTCTAACTATAGTCATCTTATCTATATGTCATTTTAAAAAGACCAACATATCAAACCAATGGGACATTTATAACATTAAAGACATTAATCTTGCTTTTATTCCAAGATTTATGGACTTTTTGATGAATTTATGCCTGTAGAGCGCCTTAGTTGTTATCCTATTTGGTGTACACAAACTCATACAAAGCATTAAATTAAAAAATTTGATATACAAATAATTTAAACGAATTACTGCCTTGAATAAATATAATGAGTTACCTAGCACTGTAAAAAATAATTCGCGGCAGCTATATCGTAATTACTTGTCCAGAATCAAGTCAGAAGATCGCAAAAGGTTTTGATCCTTTATATCTTTTCAAAGAAATTCTTTTGGTATCCCTAGCAGCTTACAAAATGAAAATGCAATAATTTTCACATAATTTTATTCAATCTGTTTGCACAGTTGCTCAAGATAATACACCTAGTGACTGCGCTCAAATTTATGCCGCTCCCTTGCATTACCTGTTCAGCTTGTCTTCCAGCAAAGACGTTTTCTCCCGATTAACATAGACCTATCAAAATGTTTCAAAAAATAAAAAAATCGAATATAGTGGAAAAGAAAAAAATATTTTTCATCCTCATCTCCAGATTATTCAAGCAGTTAAAGCTAACGCGGGATAGAAAAATCTAAATGAAATCTTGCTTAGTCTTCGAAAAATAATAGTCCTTAAAATTTAAAAATTACGAAAAAAAACGATCCTTTATATAACGAAATGCCACTTGGTATGTCAGATAGGAGCTAAATAGGTTCTTTAGTACATGTAAATTAGTGCGGTAACATTTTTTTTGTGAAAAATAAAATTTTTCATTTGATGTCGACTTTATGGTAGTCATTGTATATTTATTTGCTGATTTTAAAATACATTACTGCAAGCATAATAAGGAAACGTTTAGCACACGAGAGTCATAAGTACGGGAGCAGTATAATAAATACCATATTAAACAAGATAACCCAATTATTAGTAATTGTATTTCTCGGCATAATCTCCTTGTATCTCTATACACTTAGTCCAGCGATGTTCCAATTTTTTTAAGCCACCTAAATAAGAGCATTTGTCGAAGTCTGCAAAATAAGCCTCTATTTTGGAAATGACTTCATTTGACGTGAACTGCTTTCCGCTAAGCCACACGGGCCCAAATCTGGCGAATATGGTATATAGGATACAAATTCGTGCCGTAACTGCACTGGTTTTGCTGTTGCAATTGCCGATGAGTGGACCGGGGTGTTATCATGATGGCTGGATCTAGCATTTTTCTCTTTAAGTAAATCGGTCCAATAAATCAGCGTAGTACTTTCCTGTGATTGTCCTTGCTTTCTCAAAAGAATCAATTAATATTATGCCTTACGAATGCGGAAAAATCGTCGCTGTAACTTTTCCGACTGATGAGTCATCTTCCATCCAAACGAGGGAATTGAATCACTAACCGGTATTATTCTTTTTCCGTCATTGTATAAATACATAAGCTCTCAACCAAAACTACACAATGGATTTCTCCTAAATTTGACAGTTGTCGACCAAAGAATAGTACTTACAGTCGTTAACGTCGATTTGACAACAAAAGCATCATCTGTCTCTAAACACGGGTACTTCCCATACCATCCTCGTAAAAAGTTCCCCATTAAAAATTAAGCGTGATAAATGATAGATATGAATGCTTAAGGTTCAGAATTGAAAGGTGACAGTGGTTCAGAAGTTTAAAGCTTTTGGGAAATAAATCATAAAATTCACGGAGAGACTATTTACAAGGTATAATAAATAGTCGAATAACTCGCCACACAACTTTTGGGATAAATCTATTTATACATTAACAATAATAAGGACGAAATATTCATGTAGTGCGAAATTATGTTTTTCCATCAAATAATGTAAATAAATACAAAAGTAACACGACCTCGCTAAAAAAATCGATCCTCATTTGTTTGCACTCCACTATATAATAATAATAACTTATTTGCAGATTGCGCTACTGTTGTTTTTCCCGGAAATTATTATTTCCATAAAATACAATTTTGTATATGTATGTACACGAGCGCATGTATGGCAATTAATATAGCCCCCATTATTCTCAAATATTGTACTGATTTAGCGAAGCATATTTGCAAATTCACGTTGAAGAGGTTAAATACATATTTCACGTAAATATCACGTGTACGCTGAAACAACAGTCACAACTCGCATGCATCCCTCCGACAAATAAAATTAAATTTTAATTGCAATATTTTGCGTTAATTAAATATGAAAATGATGTAAAGTAACGGTATCGATCGTAAATGTATGTATATGACCTCTAGAGATGCATATTACCATAAATGTAAGCGAATGTGGGAATACAGCATCTGTTTAATTTAATGAATAGTAGCAAATCGACGGTGAAACTATCCATGCGAAATCCTCGGTTAACTGTTTAAAATTTTTGTTCGAGAATGTGGATGAACGCATGTGTTATGAGGATGGTACGATAAATACTTGTGTTAAGGAAGACAACGCAATTGTTTTGCATTTAGTAAATTTATTTCTTGTCATATTTCTTGTAGCTCTGCACATTTAGCCCAACGATGTTTCACTTTTTTGACCCATCTAAATAATAGAATTCATCGAACTCTGCAAACTAGGCCTCTGCTTCGGAAATGACCCCTTTATGTAGCTTCTTTAAAAAAAGAAAGCTACAGGGTGTCAAATCTTGCGAGTATGGTGGACGGGACACCAATTCGTACCGTCACTGGACTACTTTTACTGTCCTCAATGCCGATTAGCGAGCTGGGACGTTATCATGATGGTAGAGAATCTTCTCCTTACTACTCACCATAGTACTATTCCATGATTGTTCTCCTTTCTTAAAATAATCAATTAAGATTATGCCTTGCAAATCCAAAAAAATCGTCGCTATAACCTTTCCATCTGATGGAATCAGGTCTTCGCCTTCTTTGGTACACATTTGCCGGGAAAAGAGCCCATTTTGCTAACTGACCTTTGATTTCTAGCGTGTAGTGATGTATCCATACCTCACTTACAGTCACATAAAGTCGCCGCAGAAACTCATCCGGATTGTACTTGAACTTGCCAACACGATATTGTGAGCTTTATTGATTATAGCATCCGTAGTCATCTTAATGAGACGACCTGATCACTCCTCAACAAACCCATACTTTTCGTATCATCCTCGTATATTCAGTGCATCGCTCTGTTAAACGGATTACTTACAACTAGCCCGGGTTTCAGGACTTGATGCAGTAATATAAAACTGTGCTAGACTCTTTAGCAAATTGAATGTTTTAAAATCCGCTACTGCAAAACTTGATGTTAAAATTGTAGTTTAACAAAGAATACCCACATTTAATGTTGATATCTTCAGTAGTTTTCATCTAATTTTAACAAATTTAACAAAACAATTCGAATAAAATTGTCAAGGTACCTTGTTTGAAATTATAAAATTCAGAAAGTGAAGAAAATTTTAAAAAATGTAAATTGTGAAAGTAAAAGTAAATGTATTAATACTTGAATAATAAACGAACTGTTTAACTGAATTAAAAACTGATTACAAATAGAAAATGGAATGGTTTAAAACAACATCAGGTGTTTCAGTTTGAAATCTTTAATTCTTGTTTTATCTTTAATTCTTGTGTTACCGAACCAGTTCATAATCTACTGCAGTATGTATTGTGTACTAGGTCCAGGTACTAAAAATTGCATCTATCTAATGGGTACTTCCGGAAAAATAACGATTGCTGTAAATGTTGAGCAAAAATTTCCTAATAACCTCGAAACGTTTAGTTTTAGGACAATAGTACCTCACTACATTTTACCGAAGAATTTAACAAGCATTCCTTTTGGAATTCATAAATTTTTATCCAAAAAGTAGTATATAGTATGTTCCATCAAAACAGAACAATTTTGAATAATTTTACACTATGGACACAATTCGCAACCATTCTGGTAACGTCACAGGTTCTATATCTAAGCAAACGCCATTTTGTTTTGTGAGGTGCAATATTATAATAAAAACATTTACCAGAGAAATTTATGAATTCTATTCATTTCTAGAGCTTAAAACTAAGGAGCGATCAAAGTGGACAATGCTTATTCGGTACGATTACTTGAGAAGGCAGTAAGGGTGGGTTCCATCTCCGCACCACGTTCGAGAAACCACGTTCACCGATCCGCTCCGAAGGTTTTCCCTTATCATATCATCGTTTTCTCAATTCACACGGTAGAACACGGGTGCGATAAGTAATTGGTTCAGGTTCAAGGATTCGATGGCAATTCAAACGGAACTGTTTTATATAAATTATTTTTTTGTATTCGCACTGTACGTGTGCAATTAAGAACCAATCGATGACATTTAGGTGGTTAAAGGAATGATTGACTACAATTTATATTTTTTAATGTTGAGAACGGAATAATAAATATGGGTATACAAGATTTTAAAATAGCAAATACATTTCTCAACGGACAAAGTAATCTATGAATAAATAATATTTAAAAAGTTAAAAAATAAAAAATAAAATACCATTTTAACGCATACGCTTTTTCGTGCGGAAATATGATGCGCTTAATTTTAAAAGAAATGAAGGATTGAAATGTGCGTCAATATTTATTAAAATAAATTACTAAATTGGCTTGTTTTTCCTTCTTTTCCCAACACAGAGTCTCTTTGATGTGAAACTTTTACAATAAACAATATATGTTTTAAAAACAAATAATAATTGATGCTACGCTTTTCTCTGGTTCTACTCGATCCTATGGCCCGAACAATTCTTTTGACGACTTCAGTTTCTAATCGCCAGCATCCAGTTCTGAGTGCGAGCGAAAATCTGGAATTCCACGTTTAAGCGATACGGTATTCTATTACTGGTGCTGCCGGGTATCATCCTATCGGAGCAAACTAGGTGCACTTATTCCGGCACAAGTTCGAAAGAGCGGGTTGAGGTCGAATAGATGGCATTTCGTCATTGACGTTGTGTTTGGTGGAAGACTCCCAACACAATTTCCACTTTGGTTTAGTTTTCGTTTATCATTTTCTAAAGTTTAATATATTTTATAATTTCGTTTAATATCTTCCGGTTTCGCATTCTTCCGTTTTACTCTACCAGCTTTTAATTTACTATTTTTCAATAACGCCAGGAGCTTCAAGCATTGTCTTAGAATGTGACAACATCTTCGCGGTTGTTCACAAAAGAGAAGTACTTTGCACCATCTGTTCTTTGAAATTACGTTTTAGAAGTAAATATACTCTTGAATGGCAATCTAAATAAATTTCCTGTGGAGCTTTTCTTGGTGCTAATACCCGGTTAAATAAATTACGGGATTCATTTGCCCTTCAACAATTAGAAAGTATTACCTACCTAAGCAATTCGAAAATAAATAAAATCAGGTCAAAACTAAAAATTCATGAATAAGCGCAGATGAAACGACAGACTTCATAGGAAGGTTCGTTGTTAATGTAATAGTTAGCATATTGCACCCAGAAAATCTTCCTATGTCATTTTTAGTACGCAAAAAAATTGTATTCCGTGTTGGTGAGATTATTATTAACAGAGTAAAAAATGTAGCAGGTGACGATTGTTTAAAAGTTCTATTATTTCTTTCGGATTCTGCAAGCTTAATGTTAAAAAAAGGACCAACTAGGATTAAGTTATGCCCGAATATTCGCTGCCAGAGCATGTGGTAGCACGATGGGGTACATGGTTAGAAGCCAATTTTTTTAATGCACAAAGCTTTCATATTTTAAAACCTTTTCCATTAAAGTTAAAATATGATGCCATTAGTGCACTGCAAACAATTAGAATTTATTAATAAACATTTCTTGAGCGTAACCAAAACGACTAGCTTGCTAAAAAATAAAAATTTAGCAATAGCAGAATCTGTTCAAAACTCTATTGTCCAATAATATAAAAGGTGTATCGGATACATTGGGGAAGAGATGCGAGATTTAATTGCGTACTTCCATTTCGCACTGGTCGCTTTTTGTGACGTGGAAATATCTTTCTCTAGATTTTAAAATGTATTAAAAGTACATCATAGTTAGTTTGGCGATTAACAAAATTAAACTTTAAATTTATCCACACTACCGCATATACTCCAGCGACGCTTGGCCGACTAACACGCGCTGGCAAACTGCTGCAAATGGCTATAAACATTTTATTTAATATCTTAGACAAGCCGATAACTCCGGGCTTGGCGCATATTTGTGTGCAATTGCCATATAGAACCATCATATTTTATTCTTGAAGGGTAGAATACGTTCCCAGCAGTAGGTGCTCTTATTCATTTTCAAGATAGTGCAGTAATATCATACCTTAAATAAACAATGTGACCCACTTTCGAACTGAAATAAATTACATTAGTATTTACTGCTTTTTCTATTTAATGAGCTTGTGAATATTGTATTTTTCCCAAGCCTCTGAATTTCTCTTCTAAATTGATAATAAAGCCTATACTATCGTCAGTTTTTAATTCAGATATAAGCAATATAAGAACTACTAAATAACTACTAATACAATTAAGAAGTTTTATTGGCTAATTAATTTATAAGTCTCGCGAAATAAAAATTTTGTACGTTAGTGTCTGCAACATTAAAAAACCTCTTCTTTGGATCAGGCGAGGCTATATCAAATTTTTGTTTGTTATTAAATCAACACAGCCTAATGATCGCTATCACGAAGAAAATATAAGAAATGTTACTTTCAATCCATAGTTCAAACAGCATACTTCGCTGTTAAACCGTGCTAAACGTGGGTCACTTAAAAATTTACAAAAAACTGCACGGGATAAGATCCAATATGACATTTGTTTAGATACAGGGCCATGCCCTGCTCCAATATGTGATGTCAGAGAATGGTTGCAAATCCGAGTATCGCAGTAAGTTTTTTGTTTCGAAAATCTCCATTTACGAAAGCACAATCTTCTGGCGGAGATGATTCGCCCTGTATAATGCTGAAAAAGTAATTTTGTGCAAAATCGGCCATTTAACTTCAGGTAAAATTTTAGGAATCTAGCCTTACCAATTTTCTATTCCCAAATTCAATCAATTAAAAGATGAAATTATTTGCGGATGTATCACGTTTAGAATTATGTTTAGGAAGTTATATTTAAATTTCTCGTTAAAACTTCAAGCGCACTTTCCACGGGTATCTTACAAACACTAAATGTTGTGATATTGTAAGTGGAATATAAAACGTACATGTTACGGACAAAATAGGTGTAAACGATAGACGGTCAGTTGCGAACAGTACTATATCAGTGGTAGGAATCGTTGTCTTGCAACAACCCGTTCACGTTATTATGGCAATTATAAGTTCTATGCTTTTGTTGGCCGCAGTATGTGGAAGACGGATGTATCCAAAGGCGAGAATAGTGGGCGGTGAAAATTCATCATTCGGAAAGTGGCCTTGGCAGATATCGTTACGGCAATGGAGGACATCCACCTATTTACACAAATGCGGCGCTGCGCTCCTCAATGAAAATTGGGCCATCACGGCAGCACATTGCGTCGACTCGTAAGTATACACTATACATTTTTGAATTACATATTATCAAATATTTCGTTAATATAACGTGGTAACTGCAGTGTTAATGCGTTTTGTTGTTAACATTTCCCTACATCCGCAACGCCATTATAACATACTTCTTCCTTTTTCTGTAATTAAACTTTAAAACTTCCTCCGGTATGTTACACAAAGAGTCTTTTGTATCATCAATAATTTATGGCTTAGCATAATTAACTTCGTAATTAAATTGCTTTTATCGTTAGTAAACTGACTTGCGTTAAAGTAAGGACAAAAGAAATAAAACGAATAATGGTATCCAATGCAGTAAAATACCAATTAATGTCGCAATGTTTAACAGATCACTTACTTCTAATAATTCTACGGTTTGGTTTATTATTACATGTATTGTTGAACTAAAAATATTGTTGATAATCTAAATTTTCCGGTTATATAGGACATGACCGTCAACTTTTTTGTTTTAAATAGAATTGCCTATATATCATTACATTTTTGAATTTAAAAGATTTATTTATTCTAAATATTTACACTTTTTGAACATTTTTGGAAAATAATATACAAACATGTCAAACAGAACGCATCAGAAAATTCCTAGAAACAATAACCAAAAAATGATGCTAAGATAGTTTAGCTTCCTCATGGTATTGATGGAATAATTCACTTCAAACGCAATAAAAGGAGAGAGAAAAAATACACTAACACACGGACATGTTTCTGCCTACCTGGCGTGAATACCACAACTTTCAAAACGACAAACTCGACATGTCTTGGCGCCCTCTAGTGCCAAAGAAACGCATGCCTGCCGTTCAGGAAGCAGCGACATAAACCGGGTACCGTTCCCCAAACCATGATGTATATAAACAAAACATCAGAAAATGCCTAGAAACAATAACCAAAAAATATAATGCTAAGATAGCTTAGCTCCCTCATGGTATTGATGGAATAATTCACGGCAAACGCAATAAAAGGAGAGAGTATTTTTCAGATGTCGCTGCTTCCTGAACGACAGGCATGCGTTTCTTTGGCACTTGAGAGCGCCAAGAAATGTCGAGTTTATCGTTTTGAAAGTTGTGGTATTAACTGTGAGGCAACAGCGATAGAAGGTAGAGATATGAAAAATACTCTCGAGACCACGCTGATGACGCCGGGTAGGCAGAAACATGTTCGTGTGTTAGTGTATTTTTTTCTCTCTCCTGTTATTGCGTTTTTTTTAATACAACTACCTATTTTATTTCTTCCTCGTAAACTTGATCGAATAAAAAGAAAAGAAATAGAAAAAAGTGTCATATTCATTACGCATCCAAAATTTATACTTTTCAAGATACTTAGGAAAATATTTGGAACACAATTTCCTTAAAAGAAGTACCTCCCAATGAGAACGTGGCTTATGTAGATTTTTTTTTAAATGTCGTCTGACTTTGATATGTAACAAGTTCATGATTATTAGGAAGCAGGATTGATGAAAAATATGTTGCTTAGTACTATTAGTAAATGATGTTAGCGCATCCAAATTATACCAACGGCTTTGCCGCTCAGTATCCACGAAAACAGAAGCCGTCGACCAAATACAGTTAAACACAGATTTTGAAAAACTTCAGATCGGTTAAGGCGAACATTTAAAAACCCATTTATTACTGATATACACATACAACAATATCTTTAAGGCAAGCTGCGTTAGAATCATGATTATCTAGGTGTTAACATATATTCCACCCGTACCTCTTTGCCATGGTTCAACAACTAAAAGAAATCGTTATATAATAATATTATATAATATCGTGAGTTCCTGTGAACGAAGCCAAATTTACAAGAAATGGTCTACTCAACTGGCAAAATATTAATTACTGGAGCAACTGGAAACATCACGTAAAACGCAAAAACTTCCAAGAGAATTCGGAATTGAACGTTTCGATACTGGATTGGTTTTTGATGGTCATGACTAACTTAGATAAGTATAATGTTGGATGATGAATACTCTCATTATGATAATAATAATAATAGTTTTTTTAATGTCCAACAGTTTCTAGTTACAGGACAACAATAGATAAAATAAAAATCCGTATAATAATAAAAAACGTAAGATGAAAATAAAAAAAATAAACTCAAAAACCATTCATTTCGAAAACGATAACAAATTTGTTCGAGGTATGGGAAGGTAGAATGTAGGAAAAAAACATGAAGAAGTGCGAGGAACTAGAAATTGAAGGAAGTAAGCAATTCGGGACAATCAATAATCAATAACACCAGACATCAACTTCCGCGTCGTTCTCGACAAAAAGCTGCTATATGCATCCGATGTCGATTGAGAAGCGTTTTATAATCAAATGTTCCGTACCAAATAGATCCCAACAACTTTAAACGACAAGAATTTGAGAAACCTTAGTTGAATCTTCTCAATCTGCAGTTATAGGGAGATGTAAGTCGGTGACCAAACAGGCGAACGTATTCGAGTTCGCTTAAAAAATACAGCTTTAGAAAGATATATATTGATGGAATATATCGAAGAAATAGAATTAAATTTCTGAATAACATGTAGCAACACTTATCCATATTCACCAGCAACTTGAAAAACCAATCGGTAGCTGTGTTAAAGTTACGTTGTTGATATCATCTTTTGTACCCCTGGAAGTACCTTTCTGAGCCGTAGAATTAACGAATAATTTCATAAGCGTTGCGTTGTTCCTACTATTAAGCGCGGAGAGAATGGGGGTATAAATTATCACATATTGTTGGGGATACGTCCACATGTCACGGCCGTATGAATGGCCTAACCGACATAGAAGTTCTAAATGCAAGATTATAGTCTTTGCGGGCAAAATATGTGTTTTTAAATGAGGTTTTAAAAAAAAGACTCCAGTAAGACGTTTTGTGCTACACAGCTTGAAAACTACAGAATGGATACACGAAAATGGATTTCATCTTCTGTATTCGCCATTAAACAGTACCTACAGCCAACATAAAAAAAATGTGGAAAAGTATATCATCGGCACATTGCGAAGAATCGGTGGGTAAAATATCGTAGATATACACAGACAGTCGTTAAAACCCATGGAGATCATACACGTGTTAGTTTATATGTCAATAACATTTTAAGGTTCGCAAAGTTTAGGGTGCACCACTTTATTGTCCAAAACTGTAAGCATCTGTACATCATGCCTACTGGCTTAAAAGTGAGGCACTTTATTTTTTTTTAATCAAATATAAGTGGCGATATATTCTCGGAAAGTAAGAGAAAAATACTATCCATATAAATATCAAATAGAATGAAAAGGATTCTATCAAAATGCGAAAAAATATCATCTTCATCCTCATTTATTATTATTATCCGTAAAAAAAGTTGGACACATCAGAAAATGCCTAGGAACAATAACCAAAAAATAATGCTAAGATAGCTTAGCTTCCTCATGGTATTGATGGAATAATTCACGGCAAACGCAATAAAAGGAGAGAGAAAAAAATTCACTAACACACGGACATGTTTCTGCTAACCCGGTGTCATCAGCGTGGTTTCGAGAGTATTTTTCATATCTTCACCTCTATCGCTGTTGCCTCACAGTTAATACCACAACTTTCAAAACGACAAACTCGACATTTCTTGGCGCCCTCTAGTGCCAAAGAAACGCATGCCTGCTGTTCAGGTTTGTTGTTTTGAAAGTTGTGCTATTAACTGTGAGGCAACAGCGATAGAAGGTAGAGATATGAAAAGTACTCTCGAAACCACGCTGATGACGCCGGGTTAGCAGAAACATGTCCGTGTGTTAGTGAATTTTTTTCTCTCTCCTTTTATTGCGTTTGCCGTGAATTATTCCATCAATACCATGAAGAAGCTAAGCTATCTTAGCATTATATTTTTTGGTAAAAAAAGTTGTTTAACTTTTACCTGAAACATGTTTTCGTATCTTTCATAGTTATGAAGTTTGAAGAGAATAACGGTTTTCAGTTTTTCTACTGTAGTTCCTTAGACTTTTCAATAATCAAAACTGCACTACTTTGCCGAATTAAGAAATCTGTAGCTGATAAAAAAAATAACATATTAGATAATGAACAAAATATCAGCCTTACGATGGTTCACAGTTTCATATTAAAAATATCAGTATATTTATCAAATTATGCATTTCAACAACGACTGCGTATGTATTTACAGGAAAACTGATCAAGTTAATCACCAAATTCATTATCACAGAATTTGAACCGGCTCCTCCACCTTTTTTCCCTATTAGGATTATGCGCCACAGATTAATCAAAGATATACGTAAATACGTGTTAGTGCGTCATAATTTTTTAAAAGTCGTATAATTTTTAATAAATGCCGAACCTACAGTGCATAAGAAAGCTTGTAAGCTTAATATACTCATTTCTTTTTCACTATACCAATTGTTTCGCATTTATGAAACATGCTTAAATATTACATTAAAGCAAACTCTAAAAATTAGATTTATTATAAAATAGGACTACGACCAATAGTATTGATAAATATGTTGGAGGATGTGATATTCATTTCTCATTTAAGATTGCATCTCTCTCTCCCCATACCAACTTTTGAACGACAAGAGCTTTTAATGAAAGCAAGTCGATTTCTGTTTTCTGTGAACTAACTTTTGGTGTTATCGACAACTCAATTGCGTCTCCGACATCACCGGAAATAGTACCAAATTTCTTATCTAAAACGGAACATTCTGTATATTTTTACGCTTTTGGAAATGTAATCGAAAGGCAAATCCGGAGATACCACCTATATTATCATTACCTTAAGCATTATAACTATATGCAGCAACAAATGTTTTGACAACTTCCTATGACGTCAAAGATCTCCCTATTAGGTCAATCTGTCAAATTTCAATGTTGAAATTCTTATTATTTATTTATTTAATTAATTTTTTTTTTCATACAGGTAGAATTGTTGTTTAATTTTCGATTCCTTTTGAATTATTCAGATTAGTTATTTGATATTTTCTACTTTTTTTAATTAATCTAGTTTAAGTATGGTGTTTGCTTGTTGTGGTGTGTATCAAATCGTGAAAAGTCATTGATTTCCCAAGTCCAGGTATAAGAAAATTTGATCACACGGTAATTTCATTGTTTTATTACATTGTAAATATGTGTGATTTATGTGTATTTTCAACATGGATTCACAAAATTAACAATAAATTATTTGAAAGTAAAGAATTTGGCAGTATCTAATTGTAGGTCAATTACCGAACAAAAAAAAAACAAAGACATGTTATGAACGCTCTGAAACAGTTGTAATTGTTTAGTTACTTTAATTTCTCCCTTTACTCAAAAGTGTTTAGTGTTTTCTTATTTATGAAATAATAAATGCAATAGATACTTTGTACAAATTTATTGTAATTAACTAGACCCTCATTAATTTCGAAGTTTTAGGACTTGGTATCTTTGGGAAGTTGCCTACCCACTTCAATTTGATCTGTAGCGTAGGTAGCGATGGTAGGCGTACCGATTTTTCTAGATCTACTGAATTTAGATGTAATTTACCGATGTGCTACAATATTCTACCGAAGTTTATAAACCCGTTACTTACATAGGAACTTAATATAAATATAAATTAAAATAACGAAATTTTTTGAGTGTAGGCTTTCACGACCGTAATCCATAGTAGAAATGTCTTTCGGGTGATGTGTAGTTAATGTTTTACTTGACGTTTCGCTGACCATCCTGTCAGCTTCTTCAGAAGATTTCTAAAGACTGATGTTGTTGTCTCTTGCTCCTCGTTATATATCCTATTTCTGTTCCGCTTTACTGATCCGTAACCGTTCCGTTTCGCTGATCTATAACGGTTCCGTTCCGCTGAATCGCGTCGTTCGTTCTATGATGACTCCGTAGTGCTAACTTGCACGTGTTGCTGATCTTGTATCCCTCTTCGCGATTGAAGTTGTTGGTGTTCGGGTAGTAGTGGCTGGTCCTAGCTAATACCTTAACGTCGCTGTAGCTTATGCGATGGTCTCCTTGTTGGTGGAGATGTTCTTCTTGTTTTTCAATATGCCTAAGGCGTTCGTCTCTCTCGTGTTCTTTCACTCTGCACTGAATACTCCGTCCTGTTTGACCGATGTAGCTTTTTCCACATTGGCATTTCAGTTCGTATATGCCTTTTGCTCGTAGTTTTGGTAACACGTCCTTGTTAGGAGGGAGTAGCTGGTCGATTTTGGTCACCGTGTTGAAACGTGTGGTGATGTTTTTCTCCCCTAGGGTCTTTTTTAGCCTGTCGGTGACTCCGGCTATGTACGGAAGGTATGCCTATCCTGCTGGTTGTTGTTGGTCTTCGTCTTTTTTCTACTCTCGTGGCTTCCTTATATCTTTTGTACTGTAGCCGTTTTTCTGCAAGGCGTTTTTGACGTGTTGTATTTCACTATTCCTGTGATGTTTGTCGCTGATTTTCTCCGCTCTTCTTAACAATGTGTTGATGAGGGATCTCTTCTGCTGAGGATGGTGGTGAGATATACATTTTTTTTTCTGTTAATTACTACATATTATAGCGGGTTACAGATGTCATCTATTAATCAACTTTTAAAGTTAGAGGTGGCAATTTAGTTGATTTAATTTTAGCTGTAACTAAATTAATGATTCCTTTCCTCTTTTTAGATTTTTCAAAAATTAAATGTTTAATATGAAATAATAAAAACTCCATTTTTGTATGCTGATTCCCTTTTGTATAACAAAATATGAGAAAAGTAGCTCTGAAATTTTACGTGAAGCACACTGTATGTTTACTCCATCTTAGAATTTGTTATTCGAGATAAATTTGAACAAAAAACTATCTTTCACAAATGTAATTATTACACTAAATCATTTTACGGACCGCTGAACAAAGCGCATTATAACGAGCAAGATGTAATGCAGATCATCCTCTAGATACTCTGTACTTCCGCGTAAAATCGAATATATACATAATTTCTAAGGTAATTACCGGGGTTTGAGAAATCTGTTTTGCGTTCATCAGACAGGAAAATAACATTTAATTTATAATAGAATACTATATTCTCGTAGATTCAAGAATAAGTATACGTAGCTAAATGGTAAATAATTTTACTTAATACGTACATACTTACTTGCAATATCATCGGAAGCTTTTTCCAATCAAGTTAGTTATCGCGAAAAATTTATCAAGGAAGAGTATAATTTCTGTTTTTAACGCTAATTGCCTGTTTCTATGAGGCGTTGCTAATTGCAGTTATTTCTGTTTCTTTTTTTGAACAGAGTGCATCCACAATACTTCATGACTTTAAAGGAAGTAGTAGAAATAGGCATTTATAAGTGCAATTCGAATGTTTTAAATTTAAGAGAATATAATTGCTTATTTGCTTTCAGCCACATGATTTGCACAAAAGCAGATTTTATTTGATTTAGTTACTATAAATGCTACAGCATGAATATAGACGTAATGCAATAAAAATCAAAGGTAAATCATATCCGCTGATAAGTAATAACTGCTAACGATTTACGCCTTGCATATATTTTGCATTAATGATACACGTCTTGCATTATTTCTGCAAACAATAGAAGCGTCTTGCAAAAGATAATAGTATCTAAAGTAAGCATTCTTAAAACCTATATAAGGGGATAGAAATAATGTTGGAAGTAGTATTAACTTAGCATTGTTAGCGTTAAGTTCTACCTAAACTTTGTTAGTTTTACTCAGTATATTTTGTAAGAATTCTCTGTCTGTTCGAACCTAAAATAATTTTTTTAACGAACGATTAAATTCCGTCCGTTAACTGGTAAATTCAAACTATTACTTTATAATTAACTAAAAATAACTTACAAAGCTTTCGCGTATTACTAATTAAAACAGTGTTTTATAATAATATTCCGAAGAAATTTATAACACTTAAAGGAACATATAAATAAAATGCTACTGCATGGATGAAGTATAATAGGAACCATTTCTAATCCCTGTTTCGAGAATAGTTTTGTCTATTCAGCAAAAGATTATGGCATTGGAACTATTAGAATTTTGAAATTTGACGCGTACGGACAAAAAAGGTGACGTCGCGACAAGATTGTTTTCATAGTTTCTTTTTATCATTTGGACTATCTGGAACATCCAGTCTATAGTAGTAGAAATGTCTTTCGGGTGTCGTGTAGTTAATATTTTACTTGACGTTTCGCTGACCATCCTGTCAGCTTCTTCAAAAGATTTCTAAAGACTGCTGTTGTTGTCTTTTGCTCCTCGTTATATATCCTATTTCTGTTCCGCTTTGCTGGTCCATAACCGTTCCGCTTTGCTGGTCCATAACCGTTCCGCTTTGCTGATCCATAACCGTTCCGTTCCGCTGAATCGCGTCGTTCGTTGTATGATGACTCCATAGTGCTAACCTCCACGTGTTGCTGATCTTGTATCCATCTTCGTGATTGAAGTTGTTGGTGTTCTTCATTATTTCTATGGATTCGCGTATTATCCTCGGGTAGTAGTAGCTGGTCCTGGCTAATACCTTAACGTCGCTGTAAGTTATGCGGTGGTCTCCTTGTTGGTTAAGGTGTTCTGCTACTGTAGATTCTTCAATATGCCTAAGATGTGCGTCTCTCTCATGTTCTTTCACTCTGCACTGAATACTCCGTCCTGTTTGACCGAGGAGACCACCGCATAAGCCACAGCGACGTTAAAGTATTAGCCAGGACCAGCTACTACTACCCGAGGATAATACGCGAATCCATAGAAATAATGAAGAACATCAACAACTTCAATCGCGAAGATGGATACAAGATCAGCAACACGGGGAAGTTAGCACTACGGAGTCTTCATACAAACGACGCGATTCAGCGGAACGGAACGGTTATGGATCAGCAAAGCGGAACAGAAATAGGATATATAACGAGGATCAAAAGACAACAACATCACTCTTTAGAAATCTTCTGAAAAAGCTGACAGGATGGTCAGCGAAACGTCAAGTAAAATGTTAACTACACGACATCACCCGAAAGACATTTCTACTATGGATTACGGTCGTGAAAGCCTACACTCAACTATCCAGTCTGTAGTGTTTTTGAATATTAATACTTCTATGTACCCATTCTGAACTCTAATAGTTGAATTACTTTTTACAGTAACTAAATAAAGCAAACCTAGTATTTGTTACTGCTGTTTCCGAAACAAATTCAGTGGCTAGCTACAACTCTTCTAACATCCTCTACATTCCTACGCAACTGCTAAATATTCAACACTTTAGGACCCTCTAAACCCAACATTTTTACACCAAGCTACGAAACGCATTTTAAATGAAACCATAAGATGATACTATAAACTACACAGGATGTACCAGTTAGCTTAAAATAGGTGCTAAACGCATTTTATAAAAATAATATTTGTCACATATAACTTTTCGACTTTGTCTCAGGCCTCGCCACTGTGCCGTTTTGTGCAACGCAAAGAAAATTTTAGTTTTAATATTAACGGAATTATTATAACGTTTTCTTTTTAGCAGGATTGGGGGCATGTCTCCCCAAAAAGAAATTTTGCGCACACCAACATTTTGTGCTCGTTTTGTGCTTCTTTTGCTGCAATGAGAAAAATTTTGTACGCGCTATGATTTTGTAGAATTTTGGTGACACGGGATTGTACCGGATAAAGTAGTAGTAAACTGCAATTGAATTAATGAAATAGGAGCAAACAAGAGTAAATTAGTCCTTTACATCGAGAAACGGGGAGTTTAATATTTTTGAATATTCACAGGTGAAAGTTTTCCGCATGCGGTCATTTCTACAGTTGTTATAGATGATATCATCGAGCTTTGTTACAGTAACTGTCGTAATTGAGTTCAGTCTGTAGGTGTGTCTGCGCACCTCATTTTTGGTGTATGCATGTTTAGCAGTTCAAGTATTTTTTGTTTAATTTTTTATTTAATATAAAAATATGTCTCGCCAAAAAGAATTTGTCACAATCGGGGCGCAGAATCCGCTTTTTAGGGCACAAGGTGATACAAAATGAGCCCTAAATGATAGCGCAGATACAATTTTAAAATTCTGTGGTTGCATTGTCAAACCCAAAATTGAAATTAAAAGTATATAACCATTAAATAGATATTTTAGGCCTACAACTGTGTAACTTGTTTCCACTGCTTCCTATCTCTTGCTTTAAATTTTCAATTTATTTGTTTCTCCTTTATATTATTTGAGATGAGCTTTCCTCCAGTTCCTTCTGGGTCTCCCCTTCTTTCTTTTCCCTTCCGATTTTCCCAGAGCTATTGTTTTTGCTATCCTATCACAATCCTTCTTTCGACTTTAATATGTTATATAGTGGCATATCTGTTACTTTTCATCATCATTGAATCTGTCTCTGTTTTTTCATTACATTTGTCGTTAATTAACATTCCCAAGTAAATAAGGTTATCTACTTCTTTAAATTCTATAACTTGCGCTTGGTTAATCTTAACCTGTAATCCTTCTTCTTTTCGTTTATGATTTACCTTCTATTTACTATAGTTTCTTTGTCTATATTTATGTGGATTCCTTTCTTCCCAGCTGCAATTATTAATCTAATTGCATCTATTAGTTGTCCCTTCTTTCTAGTAATCAGTATTGCTCATCTGCGTAGGTGACTTTTCGCGAAAATGTTATTCAATTTGTTACTTTTTGCGGCACATCACGAACACAAAATGGTAGCGTGTACAAACTCGCAAAATGCTAGATTTAGAACATCACCCTTTTCGAGAAGATGATTTTATAATAATAATGTAGGATTCCACGACCGTAGTCGTCAGTTAGAACTAAACGTGTTCCGGGTTTTGACTGTGATATGGTAGGTAATCGAAGATTCTACATTTCGCCCACAATGATACGGGACCCTATATATGATTGTGAACAAAACCATGACACCATGGCACGGTCCAAACCCGGAACACGTTTAGTTTCAACGATTTTATAAGTTGACTTGATGTCTTTAACACTACAGCGCGGTCAATTTTATTCTTCAATTGAAAATCAGATGAAATCCACCAGAGAAGTAACTCTTATCTGTATCATTTTGATATGACTGCAATATCAATACAGCAATACAATAATAATGTGCAATATTCTCTTTTGCTTTATCTTTCAACTATTGACTTATTTCGCATACATAGAATTGTAGCGTAATTCTTTTCCGTTCGCTGCAAAAATTCGGTATCTTTTTATACCATCTGTGTATAAATAGGTAGTGGTTAGTACAAAAAAAAATTAATGAGATGTATTATCTTAAGCGGTTGTTGCGTCCGTTCCTATTTCCCACGCAATTATAGCGTTCTTTTTTTCAAAGTAAAGATAAGTCTTCATATTTCATTTTGATAATAATCACTTCTTTGCCATGCGTTTGTGAGAAAAGTCACAGAGTTAAGTACTTGTGTGAAATATCTTCCTGAACTAAATTATATAATGGTTTCCGTGAAACTGTAACGGTTTTTTCGGTGTTAACATTCCGCATTTTTATAGCATACCAGGTACAAATTGTATAATCTACCTTTTCGCCCGTGCTCCTACCGTTTTCGTGCTTTCAACATTTCAATACTAATATAGCTTATGGTTTTCTGGACATTTTTTGATGTGTTTTTAAAATTTTATAGTAAACAATTCTTCCAAAGTGACATCCATTAATTACCGATTTGTACCTTCAGCGAATAACGGATCATTTTATTTTTTTTTCCTCCTCAATGTGTGCTACGCCAGTAAGTTATCTGCAGCGTGCACTACCACATATTGTATTGATTTTTTTTTCTTTTTTATTGCTTTCCCCGTGAATGCATGTTTAATTATCTGCTAATTTTTTTAAGTGAAATAAAATGTGTTATATGACAAAGAAAAACGAATCACTCTGTAAATGTATTTGTCTTTTAACTAAACTTTAAACAGTTGTTTATGGTATTGGAAATAAATGATAAAAAAATACAGAAAGCATTATATCTTTCTGTCGTTCTGTGCCGAACTCTCGTGTTTGGTTCAGTTTACTTATTCGGTTGTAACAGTATAAAGTTGCGAACTAATGTATTAAAATGCCAAAGTATCTCCAACTAAGCGATTTTGAAAGGGTGATATTGTGGCACTACATGAGACGGGTATTGCATTCCCTGAAATCGCCATGGCGGATGCAAAGAAATATTGCTACAATTATTCGTTGTTGGAGAGATTGGTCTCAGGAAGGTAAGTAACATCGTAGGGGAGGCTCTGGACGACCTAGAAGAATCACCGCACGGGAAGATGGGAGACTATGGGAAGATATACCAGAGAATGTGTTTGGACTGATTTTCTATCGCCCAAGACCAATACACTGTTTCTCATAAAACAGCATCGCATCCTTAGATTGAAATGTACAATGACCGGTTTATATTTTGTCATCCCCTTGCAACGAATAAGTATTAAACGTTTATACAAGATTTGGTTGAATAATATATTGCTTGATGGTAACTCTCTATGAATGTCCAAAAATTGGGAACAATTGAAAAATCCTTTTGAATATCCATCCTAGAGATCGATAATCTTTTTGTAAACACTAAGTTATTTTTTATGTAGAACTTTGTATAACGGTCAGTACAAGCTGTAATTACTTTATAGGTCTTTTTCATTTTGTTGCTTGCTTCAGTAAACGCCAATCATCCAGAATTTGCAATAATCAATTATCACATTCTACTAAAGCGAATTGTTGAAAGTGTGTATCTATTTAAATGCAACTTGGCTCTTTAGTGAATCAAAACGTTTAACATAAAACGCTACTATTTTGCCTTAAAACATAAAGTGGATCACCAAAGTTCAACTATTAGTTCGATAACATTCAAACTAAAACAACTAAACAAACAAGTTGGGGCAAAAGCGTAACATGCTTCGATAACATGTTCACTATTGATAGTAGGAAAAAATTTTCAGCTCTTGTACAAAAATCATCCATATGTGTTAGTAACTACAATATACCTCAATCAATTTTTTGAAATATTTAGAAAAAATTATTTCGCGGTATTCTGCAGAAATAACTAATATTTACAATCTACAGAGCTAGGTATGTTTTCACATAAAATTAAAAAACATCTAGCATTTTTATTTTAAATAGGATATCCTGCATGTTTTAAAAATTCTGAATTGTTGATAACATTTTGCGGTAATTACCAAAAGCAAGATTTAACAAAAGATATCGATTTGGAAGAATTCATAACAGAGTTTGGAAATTGCGGAAATGCTAAAAGTATTTCCAATTTGGCAAGTATTTTACACAAAAAAATGATTTTCTTCTCGCCAAATTTAATTAAAAGGAAAAATGTTGATAACATTTTGCGGTACCTAAAAATGTATTTTATAAGAACAAATTTTTTGCATAATTGCTATCATCTGTAAATGGTATTCAAATTAATTTGTAAGTATAATTCTGAACGGAGAATAAAAATTACCAAAAGAAAGATTTAACAAAAGATATCAATCTGGAAGAATTCATAACAGAGTTTGGAAGTTGCGGAAATGCTAAAAATATTTCCAATTTGGCAGGTATTTTACACAAAAAATGATTTTCTCCTCACCAAATTTAATTAAAAGGAAAAATTAAAAGTATCAGCACGCGCTATTATTTATTACTGATCAAAGAATTTATACATTCAACAATAGGTTATGATTGGAAACCTCCAGCGAACATGTAAAAACGACATTATTATTAAAAAAAAAATATTAAATGTGCCTACGTGGAGCATTACTAAGTGCTTGCTCTTGTAGAGGTCGATAAGGCTATTAACTTCGACATTTTCAGTGATTAGAGTATCTTTGTTTAGATACTTCATCCGTACATGTTATTTCTATCTTCGTATATATACGCCAACAGATTCCACGGAAATATACTGACGAGCCATAATACAGCTAAACGCGCGTTTACATATGATGGATGTGGGTAGCTTGTTTCTTTATTATTTAATTATGTAATATATTCTTTTTAAATTTTTTGTTTTTAAATTATGTAATAAACGATTTATAGCATCGGTAATGCTAGCAAGGACAGTGGCGTAGCATGGTAAACAACACATAAGTATCAGCAACCTCCGCACCACACAAGTTTAATTAATTATATAATAATTAATCCGGGACGGCCAACCGGTCAACATCAACCGGTGACCAAATTCGGCCGTCCCGGATTAATTAATTAAACTTGTGTGGTACAGATGTTGCCGATACTTATGTGTTGTTTACAATAGCATAGGTAATTGTTGAATGTTAACACACGACAAATAAACAAATATCTGCGCAGTGAATAAACAAAATGGATCCTGGAGAAATACATGCCCAGGTTAAAATAGGTTGAAATGTGTATTTAGGTCAGGTGCAAAATTTAAGTAGGTTCAAGGCCTAACACGAACATTATTATTATATCTGATACTCTGAAATTTTTGTTTGTAGTTTTTTTATGTTGATGGAGACGCTATTAACGTTAGTCTACTTTGAAAAATCAATTGAATCATAAATTGTAAACAACGCTCATAATTTTTCCACATAATTGGCATTTGGCATGCCAAATATCAAAATGTGATTTGGTAAAACAAGTTCAATAATAGAACACCAAAATTTGAAATTGAAGGAGTAAAATAAATTTCGAAACTTGTTTTTAAAATTGGATGAAAATTATAAATTAAATCAAACAAATGTCAAAACACAGAAATCAGAAAGGATTGAATGATGCAGCTCTCCAGAGACAAATTTACCACAAAATACATATCTATTTTTTTAAATTTAGTTTATAATAGTTATCATCAAAATATTTTCAGTATTTTTGTATAATACGTCCTAATTTAACTAAGTACCAATTAATTAAAATATGAGTAGTTACAATAATCAAACACAATTCATCTGTGTGTATGCTTCAACGTTAATTTATGTTTTTCTGCATTTTCGTTTCAGAGTGCCACCTAGTGATTTATTACTACGGCTTGGCGAGCACGATTTATCAACGGAATCGGAACCTTATCTGCATCAGGAAAGACGGGTGCAGATAGTGGCTTCACATCCGCAATTCGATCCGAGGACGTTTGAATACGATTTAGCGCTGCTGAGATTTTACGAACCGGTTAAGTTTCAGCCAAACATTTTGCCTGTTTGCGTTCCGCAAACCGACGACGATTTCATCGGAAGTACTGCTTACGTCACAGGATGGGGAAGATTATATGAAGGTACTCATACCTACTAAATTCTTAACTCGTTTAGAACTCCATTGAAACGAGAACGTTTTATGCGAGCGGAAGTTTATATACAGCATTTATTTATTTACACTACAAAATTTGAAAATATGTTTGTGCTGTTCCTTATTACTTCTATGATTCTAAGATAAAGCTAAATTCATATTGTAATTATAGTAAACATACGCGATACAAAGACACTTACTAATAAACCAAATATGGGTCTTCTTACACGCGCAAGTCGAAAGAATTGACGAATTTACGCGGAAATTCATCTCAGTATCAGGGATAGTCGTTTCAATTATAATTTTAGACTTCTTTGCTGGTCTTGCGTTTTGGTGTTAAGTCAGGTAATCACTACATCGACTGCATATTGAATGACATATGATGTAAAAGTAACAAGCAACTCACTTGCCCAAAGTTTATGATTTGGTTCTCCAAATTATTGAGCGTCTCTGGGGAGGTGAAATATAAATTTAAATTTGGCGAAATTGTTAAGTTTCGCTTTGACAACTAATCAAACAAAAGATTTCGACTACTTTCAAAAAGCTACGTCGGGAAATGTTAAATGTGATTATGTCTTTTATAATTTTGAAACAATTTCTTTATTCCAACGTTTCAGAAATACCAGATCAGGCCAATCAGGCTTTTTATTTTTATTTTTTAGAGCGCTGCCTATCTCTTTTGTTCTCCAATTAAATAATATACTTTTTCTGATTATAAAAGTATATGGGCCTTTAAAAAAATAGTTGAACAAATATTTTATCATGAATGAACTTTTCTGAATGTTTTAAAAATGTTACTCAGGCTTTGTAATCGCCTCATCGTCTTTTGCTATATTTTCAAAATTTTTACCACTATATGGAATATCGTGTGTATAATACCCTTATCTCACCGTCGGATTTAGTTGGTGGCTTTTCAAATGAAGTATATTATTCTAATTTTTATGTAATTTTATTATCCAAGATACAAACAGAATAAAAGATTCTACACATAGACGTATCATGTCATAAATGGAGTAGTGCTATTTAAGAATGGAAAATCGGAGATGAAGGGGCTACGGAACTTACCCCGTTTAATAAGGTAGCTTTAGAGATTCATATTACTCCAATTATAATGAAGTAAATACCACATACATGACAAAAACAAATATTTCCATCTTTTTCTTTTAAGATCATTCATACATACAGAATCCATAAGTAGTAG
>CACRWG010004512.1:0-26843 GCA_902654985.2 Oryctes borbonicus
TCCGAGCACATTTATTGCTCCCGATAAATCAAATCGCATATTCCGGAATTCGCGTCGTCGTATTGCGGATATTACGTGAACCTTGACGGGGGAAGCCTCGCACCGTGCGAAAAAAGGCTGCGTACCGGAAGACGCTGGAACGCGAAGGTCAGTAAACAGACAACTGACAGGATGTTGTCATTCGTACGTATAATGATGAGCGGTGTCGTTGGCTAAAAGAAGAACCGTGTCACCGGTATGGAAGTGTGTGCGTTAGTAGGTGTTCCATTCAACAATTACAACGCATAAATCGTAGCAATGCAAAATGCAACAACTAAATAGACAATCCTTTAGGTACAAGGAATGATCATTGTGCAAGTGATATCTTGAGAAAACAAGTATATATCACTACCGCAGTTGAAACAATATTGAATTTAAAGACTCTACACAATAATTATAGTTTGTAATGTTTGTTAAAGTTACGCTTCCTTTCAAAGTAGTCTCCACTAACATCTAGGTATTTGGCTCATCGCTTTGGGGCTTTCTAATTCCCGGCGTAAAGAATCCTTGATTTTGCTAACGGGGCCATTTATGTACAGCTTCCTTGGCAGCTTCTTTGTCTTCGAACTTGGTACCGTGTAAAATCTCTTTGAATTGTCCGAATCGATTAAAATTAGAAGACGCAAGGTTTTGACTATAAGATGGATATGGCAACACCTTCTAACCAAAATTTTTGACGATCACTCACGTTTTCCTATAAGTCAAACCTAAATAGTTGCATATAAGATTACATTTACGGCGCTTTTAACCGATAAAACAATGCGCTTGCCACCTATCTTATGGTGGTTCCAATAACCAGCGGAAATTGGGGTAAGGAAAAAAGCAATAATAGATCCCCAACAGTATGAAGCGATTGTAAATATTCGATTAATGTGGCCCAAAGGAAAGTTAAACTATTTACATATATATATATATATATATATATATATATATATATATACATATGTTTTATGAAATAAAGCAAAGGTGTGATTGTTAAATTAGATTAAGAAAGACAGTCGAGGGCGCGTGTTGAGGTAGGTTTGAAACGGACTGGTATTAAGCACATAATAGGGTCTAGCGTGTATTGCAAACCTGATCCAGATTAATTCAGGTACCGATCAAACACGAAAAAACTCATTCTACCATGTATAGGTTATTCAATACAAATTCTAATACAAATTATCTGCTACAAGTTGCCCAAGATAGAAGAAAGTAATGGAAACAATAGAAGTGTTGCAAGAAAAAAGTAACGAAGTATGGTGAGACTAATGATGAAAATTGATGATAAGTAGCAATATTAAATTAATTAGAAAATTATATGGACAGGAACTTGGCCATTTATGTGATTATGCGGCGTGTCAGTTAAGACTCCAATACAAATTTGTTATCAAGGTGGCAAGTTAACCTCCAAAAAATCTAATCTAATAACATTCCGTTGCAGTTTGTGTTGATTATTATTGGACGTTCTTTGTAGATCTTAAACAATGGCGTCAAAAGTAGCTAAGGATATGTATGTATAGCGGATGCTTTACATAATCAGCAAAATTTCCTCACTGTCTTCGAAAATGACAAAATATACAGGGTGTTACACTGAATCATGTTGATGAACTGTGATACACTGAATGTCTTTGAGATTTGAGCAAAGAAATACATCGGTGTTGTAGTATTACTTTCAATTATTGAATGAGAACAGTTTTGAGCACTTTACTATAACATAAAAAATCATAAAATAAAATAGTTTTCCTAATTGTGTTTTTTTAGTTTGGTCGATTTTGTTTGATTAATTTGTTAAGCAATAGTCGAAAGATATTTTATTTAAAACAAACAATTGCAAAAAAAACGATTACTGTAATGTATCTTTGCGTCATAGATACTGTAAACTTGTTGAACTCCATAAGAAAATTGTGGAGAAATTATTAACTCGACTAACGCTTACAGATTTACCTGGAGAATCTTAGAATCCCACTTGTTGAAATATGTATGTATACACTCTGCATTGATTCTAAGAAGATAAATCATACAAGACGGTGCTCTTACGTATATTTAGCACACCTACCTACCTTAAATCTTAAACATAGTGTGCAATTTGTAATTAAGCTGTTAGGTCGTCTAATATATGTATTATTCGCACTTTGTGCAACTACGTAATATTTACTCAAACTATCTAACAACGTTCGATATTTCCAACCAGTCGGATAATGTATAACAATTTCGTTTGAGGTCATCTCCTAATGTAACTTTTAATATTTACCTCGTATTCACTCCGCGCTATTTTTCAACGTCCTTGGCAGTCGCAATTTCATGAATAAATTGAGCTTTTGTGCATTAGAAAAATTAATCTAATAATATAAATAGCGGTAATTACGACCTTTCATATTGAGAACGCTCATTAATACGCTATTCATCTACTGTCGATGTTTAGGAGAAATATTATCCTTTGACCATGTACTTCATTAAAAGCATTTTTGAAAGGAATTATGATCGTAAAATTATTAGCAGAATAGTGCCTTACCATAAAAGAAACTGCGTAAAATTAATCATGATTGTCTTTTAGTACGATAATTCCGTGAAGTATCTCTTTTTCATTTTGTGAAGTAATTGGCTATTTGCGTGAAATATTAACCTAATCGTTTATATGTTTTTAAATTAAATAGGTGTCGGGCATCATTGCCCATTTGACCACTACCTATAGCTTTGGTAAACAGAAACTATCTATGGTACACAAGAAAAATATTGGGACAACCACCTATGTATTTTTAAAATAAGAACAACTTATACTAAGAATAAAAACATGTTTAACAATATATAGTTATTGCTCTACCAAAATTATAGTTAGTATAGATTTAAGATAAAGTGTTGCTGTCACATAGTTTACTGTAAAATAAGTGACAGCAGCATTTAAATCTAACTATAATTTTTATTAGGGCAGCCACATATTTTGTTAAATGAAATAAACTTATTTTTATTCCAGTATAAGTTGTTCTCGTTTTAAAATTACATGGTTTAATGTCCAAAAATTATTCTCTGTGTAAAACTTTAACGAATCAGAACACAATTGACATGGTTCCGAAAGATCGTTTCATGCCCTGGGGTCTGTTAGAACGGCTTTCATAAATATCGATCATTGAGTTAAAAGAACCCTCACAAAGGTGAGAAATGGACGTCACGAACCCTACAAGATCAAATCCTATCCTTTGTCCTTTGTAAATATACCAAGATTTGACCATACAGGCGTTTATAGATATTGTGCAGCAAGCAATTTATATCTCTTGGCATATCAATCCATTAGTAAACTTTCTGATACTCTATATGCCTCGGACATAAATAATAAAACACAATATGATTGAGGAACGCAATATCACTTCCACGTGAATATGCGGCTGTATTTATTGAATTCAGTTTATATATCGTAGGTGAGCAGAAAACTGACCATGGTTAAATTTAAGCTTTGCAATAGTGATGTAGTGAAAACCATGGATTACGGTGGGAATTTTGCGTAATGCGTGATCTGTAATGACAAAATTACTTGTCATTTATTCTTAAAATTTTCATCTTTATTAAGATAACATTATTTATATTGTATGCAATATCCGCTATTTGTCCTAGGGTACATTTCTACATGAATCTTCACCTAATAACATTGAATACAAACTTGACTTCTTTGTAATCAATGTGATGTTTAAGGTAAATCGATGAAATTACTTAAGTTGGTATCATAGTATGTAGGATAGAAAAATAAAAATTGTATTTTCAGTACCAGGAAAAAATTTATTTTAAAAGATAGCTACAGATTTCGTTCAGTCAGTCGGAAACTGATACGGTTATAGACACGATCAGCAGACGTCTGTAGTTTAGTTTAACTTTCCCTTGATCGTGGGTACGTAGCTGTTCTACGTTAAGGATGACGTCTAAGGCAGGTGTCGGCGTACTTTTCATGGTCCCCACGATACACAGGCATGCTAGTTTTTATATTCCCCTCAGTTGCTTTATTGTCCCCACTTTTTTAATTTGCAGTGTTTTTGTCCATCATAAAACCGAACCATATGTTATTATTGGTCTGATGATTCTCATGCGTAGGTTTAGGCCCAACATTGTTTCAAACAATCTTCTATAGGTAAACCAGGTAAATTGTAGATTAGTTGTGTTATTGAGATGTAAGTCTTTGATTGAACCATACATCTTCATTTCTTTGACGAATGAGGCCTTCACTTCCTCCAGCATAATTGATTTTGGATCTTGCATTATGCGCTTCTTTGTGAAAAGGAATTTGTGTTTTTTGGCCATTAACTGTCAGTCTATCCTCTTTACATCAGTTATCAACTATCAAATATTTAAGACGTTTTGCATTCCTTTTGAGAGTACCTCGGCAAACATGCATCGCGCTATTACCGTTAGATTTTGACAAGTCGCGCATTATGCGTACATATACAAGTATATCTATGTACGCTTGAAATGCGGGTTAGCTATAGCCCCCTACAGAGCTTTCCATATTGGATATCCTATGAAGAACTAAATTGCATATTGAAAAATCTTTTGTATTTATATAGAAAAAAATGTATGGCATAGGAGTAATTGGGTATCAAGGTAATTAATAATTGTTAATATTGTTTAGAATAAATCAAGTCATTATGTGCGCGGACTATTCAAATGTCACACATAAAATATATTAACCAAAGAACTTGTTCGGCAATATTACTGCTAATACGTGAAATAAAGAATGACAGTTTTACAATAGACTAAAGGAAATTTCTATTAATTCTTGACCCTTGAATTGATAATGTGTCCCTGATCTGTGTTGATTAACACATCTGCATTGAAGTATATTTCAGATATGTAGTAACTTTGTTTAATACTTGCGCGGTAGCTATTCTAAATTATTGGGGTAGCATAGATCTGTACTGTAATGTTATTAAAAACGACGAGGTTAGCTGTCATCAGCGCCGTAGTCACTTCTTCTTTACTAAGTTCACATTGTACACCTATCGGGTATGAGGGTCCATCTGTTGGTAGGAAGCCCGATCCCTAGGGAAAGAATGCTGTTTTGAGCCGAATATATTAGGGGCGTAAAAATAATAAAGTTAATATTAAAATTAATAGAAGTCCAGCCAACGACAAGCGTGGGGAAGACGTATATTAACTACTTTATAGAGAATGATATATATATATATTATTCTCTTTTTCGAAAGTTCACATTAGAAATTTCTACAGCAAGTTCTAGGGCATACGTTAGTGGTACAAAGGTTATGAATGTCAATTAACTGTCTTTCGGTTCGTATCATCTAAATTCTCAGTACAATTTAACGTTGTAGTGTTGCATGTGTTCAAATATGTTTTCCTAAAACACAGAATCCCAGCAGCAGTTGCGTCCTTGTGTCACACTACAGCAAAATCGTTCGTTTCGGAATCCAAATCAATAATCGTATATTTTAAATTGTTAACAATTATCATAAGTGTCTATGAAAACAAACCGTTGGCAAGGAAACTAACAACAATTAATTATTATTTGTAACTTTGTGTCGATATATCATTCAGACATAATATATTGAGAAGTTGCTCCAATTTTCCTAGTTTCGATCCACTATTTAAAAGTTATTCAAAAGTGCATTTGAAGAATATCGTGTTTATGTAGAAGAAGGCTACAAGATTTAAGGTTAGTGGTTAGTTATTTCATTTCTCGTTTTCCGTTTTGAAAGTATCCTCAAACAAAACTTTCATTCGCCGAATGAGTGTCTAGGGACATTCCCGGATTAACGACCCCCAATTTTAGTAAATTTCTGACATTTGTAAAAATTTCGAAATTTTCTTTAAATTAATCTATCAAATACATTACAGTATATTACTCACGTGGTGAGCAATCTTGTGTATTCAAGAAAAAAATAGTAACTTCGAACACGTATTGTGTAATTGCCGGTGTAGCCAGCGGTTTTCAAAAGCTGGGTGCGCTTTGGTAAATAGATACAATTTAAACTATTTATTTTAACATCACATTATTATTCATATTTTGTTTTGTATTTTGTTTTTCAGAGGCTACTACTAACCTCGTCTATATATGAGACAATTGTCTATGTTTGCCGGATACTAAACTGCGGAATTTGATATTTGCAGATTGATAGACCGCAGATTATGAAAATCGTATACATATGTGGCCTAATCCATAAAAGACTTTTGTGTTGTGAAACAGTTCAACTATGAAACGTACCTGTTAGGAGATACATATGTTTAATAAAAAAAAACTGGGATTGTAATACAAGTTCAGATATTTGTTTTTTTTTCTTGAGCAAGCGGGGTTAGAGATTTTTTCAAAATACGAGAGAACTGGAAAAACTTTACTTAATTCCACTATGGCCAACGTAGTATAGACGTTATTATCAATTCTTTATAAAATTGTGGAAAATCGAACGATAGATTTGGTTAAAAACGGAAATGTCCGTAAAAGGAGGTACGTAAAGAAATTAGTGATAATTAGTACGACAAATGAGTAAAATCTACCATTTTCAGATAATTTGTCGTTCAAATCCTTAGATGATAGAAACTATTTAATGGTGCTGTAACATTAACATATAGCGAAAATATTTACATAAAATAATTCAAACTCTAGACAAAAAAAAATAGTTTTATTTTTATTAGTCAATCTAACTTTCTTTAATTAACTTTATTGGAAAATTCTCTATACAGTTATTTAATATTAGGCACTGAATTTAATTCCTTTGTTTCCGGATGTAAGAGATTCAGTAGTTTCCAAACTTTTCGATTCACTAAGCTCTTAATGTTTATCCAGTATGCCGCAACACATAACTTGCAAACGTCATGAATAGATCTGAAACCCATGTAAAGTATCTTTGTATCTATGTTTTAAAGAATTTTTTTACTTTCATGAGAAAACCCTTTAATGTCAGTGTAGACATTTTGTTCTTATTCTAACTTTATATTCATGTAAACTGAAATTGCAACAATTCGGTTAGTGTTGATAAAATTCTACTGTGCCTAGTGAAGCATTTACAATGCGATTAATGATACTTTCGTATCGTTTCAGTAACTCTGGAAATGCTTTTCATATGGCATATATGCAGCAGGCCTTTCACTGTTCGTCAACAGCTTTCTTTGCTGTCTTTAAGTAAATCTATGTTATAAAACATATTAAATATATTATGTTCGTAACCACTAACTTCGTGCTTATTGACGATCGTTAGATACGTACATATTATGACGAACAGTTGTTCTGGCTCAACTCTTTCTACTTTTGGACTTCGTAGCTATAAATTTAAATGTGGTGACGGCCCAACGGGGTTTTCTCTTAAAGTCATAACCTCAGAAGCCTTTTAGTGTGTAAGTTGTGTGTGTAAAGTGTCCCATGGCCACAAACATTAAAATTAATTATTGAACGTATTTATCCGAATTCCGAATAAAATGAGCGTGGCAGCAGTTTCGTTTGAAATGTCTATAACACCTTCGATATTACTGCAAAAAGCACTTCAAAGGTTTGTTGCGACTATCGTATAGTGAATGTCCACTGTGTGGACTCATGTTTCTATGTTTCGTCATATTGCCAAATCTTTCGAGTTTCGAGTAATTATCCATTTCATTATCATTTTTTCAGCTAGAAGAGCTGTTTCTTCTGACAAATGTCTCAAAATGCGATATTTTACATATGGTCTTCTTCTTTACTTAAGCTGATTTTATAAAATATATCATCCGGTTTAATTTTCTAAAGGGGCTTTATTCTGTTATTAGAGGAAGAATTAGATAAAGTACTTGAAGTACTAGACAATGGTCGTTCTATTACAGATGTCAATATTAGTACTACTTGTTCGGTTCGACTTGAGATTTCTCCTGAAAGAAATAAAACCTTTAATTATAGTTTCCCCAAACGGAGGCTGAATGAAAGAATATAGCTGGCGCTTCTCAAGAGAGATGGAATTTTTGCAATTGTGTAGGAGCAGTAGATAGGAAACACCTAGTGGATCTTACTATTATAATTACAAAGGTTCACATAGCTTAGTAGTAATGACTATTGCTAATGCTAATTATAAATTCGTCATGACCGATGTTGGCACAAACGATATCAACAATATCGAAAAATCAGTATTAGCGTGCTGTATTTTGCATACGCTTTTGAGGACAAAATGTAGTTACATCTATACTACCTCTGCTGTTTTGATTATTAAGATTACGTAAATGGAAATGTAGTTAATGGTTTAAGAGCCAATGAACAACCTTTCGGTTTATAACAGACGTTAATTATGTGTGATATTTTATTAACGAGGGATCAACACTATGGCAAGAAAATTTTATGTCATTATATTATTATTACTACTTATTATATAAAAAATATTAGATCTTATGTGATATTATTTTTTTTACCTGCTGGGAGAATTTATTCTCTGAATTATCCTCAATATTTGTTTTGCTGTCACGCGTCATTTCCTGATCCACATATATCTCAGAAACTGCAGAGCCAGGTCCTTTTGATTCTTTTACTTTTTCTGTTTCTTCTCGGAAGCTACCTCGTAAAGAATCAATTTTTTTCTTGAGTGAATCATTTGTGGCAGTAGCTTCTTTGAATTTAGTTACAAGTTGCTCATATACTTCATTTTTTTTAATGCGATCCATATATTCAGTCGATTTAGTTTTCCACAAATATGGCAAGCTTTTATACATCTTACCTAACATTTTTTATTACGCAGGCAGTTTTCGAGAGTCTAGTACGACACTGAATTATACCAGACTCAGTAGAACCGTCCGGTATCCACACTACAGTTTTGGTCGAATCTGTCGGAACGTTAAACATTCAGTCAGAACTGTCACGTTTGGTCATCTGGACCCTCGGTTTTAACCAAACATTCAAAATTATTCGTTCAAAACCGCGTAAAGAGAACGATATGTGAAGGGCTCTTTACAGAGACAGCCAAGTAGTAATATGTTCTAAAAATACAGTTACATAAATAAGATTATGCAATAAAGATGGAAATGTATACGATATCAATTATCTACTTCAATGTTTTTTATTGATATTTTCTTCGGACGAAGTGAACGTGCAAAAAGACAATTAAACGGCAACGAATCAGTACGTAGATGTTGTGACGAAATATATAATTGCCTTCCACCATTTGCACTGTGAAAAATGAAAATTAACTTTCTAGTAAGAAAGGATGACGATTCTTTTTTCACTTCTTTTACTATAGATACATTGGAAGCCGTTAGGTATGTAGTAATGTAGGCAAATAGATTCAGGAAGAGAGAGGTATTGTTACACTACACGATGGTCAATAGGACGTCGATTATTTATCTGCGACGGTTCGATGAACCGCTAAAGTTACATGGGCGCTCTCAGAGCTTTTTAGTATAACATTTGGATCGATGATTTCTCCTGCTGGGTAGTCTAAGTGACATTTCAAAATCTAACAGTAAGCTACAATGTTCTTGTTCGCTAAGAAAAAAAGAATATATTTGTAGCATTCCTATATATCAAAAGAGGAAATATAACAGGTAGACAATGAATTGTCTACTTTATTCCTTATGCACGAATAAATGGTCTTGTTAGTCTTACAATAACTTAAAACATTTATTCCCTAAAACCACATAATATAGAACACTCGTTCATTTTGTTTTTAGATCCGAGGATACATGCTCATGGTATTTGTAAGTCTAGCCAATAGCCTTTACAGTGTAGCACTTCGTAAGAATATAAAAACAAGTAAATCATCTTAATTGAAATATTTCAAAGTAAAATTTAACCAATTATTTCTACATCTAAAATCTAGATACGTTGATATACATAGTGCACACTCTACACCAAATGTAGTAAAAATAGCAACTTTATCGTGTTCTTTTTGTTGTTTCTTTACTTTGTTCGTTGTACATAGGTTTGTGAATATGGATAAAAATTTAAAAAAAAAAGTTGTAAAACGGAATTTTAATTAATTAACGGTGGTTGCATATGGGTGAATGAAATAAGTTAACAGCCTACTGCAGCTTACCACCCAAATACAAAGATATTACAAGTTAGAAGGTCAGTTGTAATCACTAATCAGAAAAATATGTGTTTTTTTCCAATATTATATGAAAGGGCCCGGGTATCCACAAAAAGAACGGAAAAAGGAAAATAAGTTGACTAAACTTTATTTCAAAAAATTACCCTCCCTCACCAGATGTTTCAAATTCTTAAAAATCCTTTTAGTCTTGAAGGAAAACTTGCGAATATACAAAAAGAAAATGATCAAAAAACGAATGTAGTGTGAATTGTATTAAAATACGGGATGTTCTTAATTTAAACAAAAGGAATTTAATATATAAAGAGTCAACAAGCAAGTTTGTATATTGCATCTTATAAGTAGCAGACTAAACAAAAACAGGTATTAGCGTTAAATACAGAAGTTTCAGTATTCTCTAGATTTCACTGTTATTTATTGTTAGTTGTATGCAATACCTGCAAACGGTCTTTCTCTTTCTTGTTTTATTTTGCTATTGTTTTACTGTTTCGTCAAAATAAAACCATTTATTTTAGAGTAATGCAATGTTATAATAGTTATTGTAAAAGCTTTTCTATGGACGGTTTATTTAGTTCTATAATTCACCATTCCGTAACATTTTCTGTTTCTTTCTATAATTCTCTTTTGAATATGTGCCGCAATAAAACATTTATTGCTGTTATTAACTTTTTAACTTATTTGATTTACTTCAGTTTCCAAAAGTTTTTCACACAGTCCTTTAATCATTATGAATTCCAAGCTAACTTTGTAGTAAACTTCGTCAACTTGACCTCACCAACTTCGAGGGGTCTTAAAGCAGGGCATTTCAACTTTGGGAAATATCTCATAATCCCTGTTAAAAAGGATTCCCATAGAGTTGATCGGCGGTTGTTGTTTATAAATAGCGTCCGACTTCCTTTCAAAACTTCGAAACTCTAATAAGGCGAAAGTAAAGGGATTTCGTAAAATCTGGGATGTCTGGCGATCTTTAGGTCGTTTCAGATTCCTATTACATTTAAAGTAAGAGATTAGCAAAAGCTATATACCTGCACATGTTACAAATATCATTTATTATTACCTCAACATTTTCGCCTTCTCTTTCGCGATGCAAGTTGTGTAACTATCTTCAGTTTATCTAATTATACCGATCGTAAAAGACGTTATGACACTTTGCAATATATTTTAAGTACCCATTCACTCATCGATATAATAATACATCCTAGGCAACAAACGTGTATAGACGAGATCAAGTTATTCTTAAATTATAGACTGGCATTTTTATCCTATCCATTGGTAACTGCTAATACCTACCGCTCTCTTTTCGTTGCTGTTGCATATGTTGCAAGGCAACCATGTCGTCCCGGAATGTACTTTTAATTATGTGCACTACCGTTTAATGAAGTTCGGACACAATAAAAAATCATAAAATGATAAAAATTCGAATTAGGTTGAAAAAAGAATAAAACTTACTTATAAAGCGATAAATGTGAAAGAAACTCCTTTATTTCAAAGAATTCCATTAAATGCTGCAAAATTCGGTTACGTAGACCATTCGACGGTTGTTGCAAAATATTACAAAAATGTTGGGTTGACACTCTTCTTTGGAATTCATCCCACGAAATCACAACAGAGATACGGGGATTGCGGTAGCCATGTCATGATTTTCCAATGTACTGACTGTTTAAATCATTTTTACATAATATGTATGCTTGAGATCATTATCATGAATGAAAACGATGTTATCGTTAGTATAACAAAGCACAGGCTACGCCCTAATGGCGGCAAGTGTTTCGTCTTCTGCTTAGCAGCTTCTATATGACATGTCTAATCTCCTTTAGCAGGTAATGTCCAGTCAGAGTCTCACCAGCTGCGCCAAGGTCTGTTCTAGATAGTTTCGGATATTTTAACGCTATCCGCTTATTGGTATACGCCAAAGTAGCTTTAATATTGCAACAGAAACTAATTTCGTCCTATCTCTTCAAGAACTTTTCATGGATGATAATTCTGATGCTGTATACAGTCATGCTCGAACCCTTTCTAGCCAACTAGCCCGCTTCTTCATTAATAGGATTGCCGTTATGGATCTTCAGGCATATTACATTAATACGGTTTGTTTTAGAGACCTAGGAGAGTGTTCTATGGCAGTCTGTTACTATTTGATGTTTCAGCCTCGAATCTTCGTCAGCTAGACAGTATGTTGCTAGGGTTACTGCTTAGATTTCTCTCTGGAAGCGGTGATCTCGTTCCCTAGCGGTCATTATTCATTTAGGCAGAGCTCCTCATTAAACGTTCCTGCTTGAACACCTTCGTTGGTTTTTTGATCTATCTATGAAGAGATATAATCTGTCTTCAACGTTGTCGACCTGTTGATGAGTGAAGTTTGTATGATTTACCACAGACCATATCTTATAACGTCGTCCTGCTATATGCTATTGAATAGCAGCTGGATCATGGTAGTTAACGCTACCTCTTTGACTACTATATCAAAAGAAGTGATCTCCATACCTGCGCTTGGCGTAGATCTTAATGCGCCCGTGATACTAAGGCAAACTGTATTTGACCTCCGAGCTGAAGCTAAGCGGTACCATTTTTTTTTCATAAGCAAAGATGTTTTCACCTTGCTTATCTTTCTTTTCCATGTGAATAGGACCATCTTTTTCGTGATTGGATTGATAGTGATCTTTACACTGGGACTCAACACTTCTTGGTGCCATTTGCATATACTCATGAGGTATGCTAATTACTAATATCGCCAAGTCGTCAGCGTAGGCAGCCGTGCGGAAGCTCTCCGCGTCTAAGCGGCAGATCAGGGTATCTACTACTAGATTCCACAGTAGTAGTAGTCCTATCAAAAGCGCCTTCCACGTCGATGTACACAAAGTGTATTGGTGTATATCCAACGATCTTTAAATCCTGCCAGAGAAGATGTTCAAGCAGAATCTGTGGATTTTTGTGGAGTATAAGGGTGTTGGGTTTTTTAGAGCGAATAACAGAATCCGCTCCTTAATGTATTGCTCGCACACTCTCAACAAGAAGGCTAATTGGGGAGAGGGGAAGAGGGTAAGGGGGTAAGATTTCGGACGGTATTAAATTGTACTATATTATTTTCAAATAATAGTCTTTTCTCGTAATTCCGTTAATTCCTTGTACTTTCGGAACAGAAGCTGCCCCAAACAAGTACAAAACCCTTCCGCTTTTTATGGTAGGTACTATGCATTCACTTAACATTTATTTTCACACAGTTCTTCTACAGAAAACAAGCTTCGATTTAAATACTTGAAACTGTGATTCTTCTGCTCAATGCACTCATTCTCAATCTCAATCTTTCACCGTTCACTTTTTATGCGTTTTCGGCCCACTGAAACTATTTTTATTTGTTACTGCAGCAACACGATCGCGAAGACTGGCAGCGTTCAATCGTCGCTTCACCGTATTCAAAGAAATGTACAGATTTCTGGCTTTATTTGAGATGCTATTAGCTTTCAGTTTCACGGTTGCTCCCTTTACCCTTGTCTTTTCCACAATTAGGCGTATAATACAACCTTTCTAATCGAATACAATTAAAACAGCCCGTTATGCCCGGATCATGGGCTATCTCCTAAGTATTTTGAACATAACTAATATAAGGTTTAAAATTTGAAAGGTAATTATCTGCACAACACCAACTGGCTATTTATGAATGGAAAGTCGCTCATCGGCAAACTAAAGCAATTATGGATATTCTGCAGTTAACACTTAAATACTACCCCTAATTAATCAATATACAGAGAGGATCGATATTTCCCGAAACTGCCATAAAATGTAATTAAAGAGCAATTGCGAATGTTTTAATACTATTTCAATTTTATTGATGTTCACATAGACTAGTGTACTCAACAACATTTCTTGAATCATTATTGAGTGTCCGAACTTCATTGAACCGTAGTGTATAATTCACATACTAGTATCTTGTAAGCGATAACTTCTGCATAAATGATAATTAAAATAATGTAAAGTTCGCTTTTTATTGTCGTATTTAACACTTGTTAGATTTTGTTTTCGTTTGCTAACTGAAGCGATGAGGCACCGTTTAGAAGGTCAATCAACGAGCCCAGTGTTTTTGACCTTTGCGGATAAAAGTTGCTAAACCCGAGTTTTATTTACAATATCAGTGTTTTGTTTTATTGTTTCATTTATTGTTTGGGCGGAACAGTGGAAATTAATGCAATAGTTAACTTTTAACAATGCTATCTACTTAAGGACGATCACCTTTGGATACATATCTTGTTTTGGGTGCATTTAATGACGATGTTGCTAAAATTACAGAGAAAAATGGTAGAAGAAAGCAAGTATTCCTGAAACACATTCTGGTTCATATTTTATTTTTGTAAATAATTTATAAGCAAGCGCCTTATTGTACGCGAAATAGAATGTCGGCATGACAAACTTGGTAACTTAATTAATTGAAATCAGTGGTTAAAGGTTTTTTCAAACACCAACAATACCGTTACCGTTAATTTTTTTTTCGATTTTCATTAGTTAAGAAAGCTACTGCAAAGAAACAGTGTTGACAGCTATGTTACGAAACATTTGCATAGGTGTGTTTCACTTAATCAAAAACGGATATTGTCGAAAAACGCAAATGCAAAATGTTGTGTTTGAAAGCTAAATATAACACTCCCAACAGACTACAAATATTTAAATATTTAGATGTCGTTCTCAAAAAAGTCGAACACTATAAATACCCTTACAGTGAGGTAAGTTTTTACATTATTCTTAAATAGAGCATTAGGTAACATCTTCATGTCTTCTGGCATGTGATTGCATATTTTAATGCACTACAACATCTTATTAAACGAGTGTATGGCGGGAACTGCGTCTTATAGTAAGTGTCTCTCGTGATGTGAGTATGTACGAGTTCATATTCTTTGAAAAAGTCATTATAGTTCACTTTGGCAAACACAGCACATTTTAAGATATATAAGGAGGAAAATGTCTATATTCCGCGATTCCAAAATACATACACTACCGGCCATTGAAGTTAGGACAACTAGTAAATTACTGCTAACTACATAAAAATGACAAGAATTCGAAAGAAAATAACGTATTCGTAAAAATAAAAATATAAACAAATAATAAGAAGAAATAAGAGATAAAACAAATCATTCTCATTAAAATATTGCACAACTATATTTTCTGATCGTTGAAAAAGCCTCCTTTCGCTGTTAATACTGTCCGGACCACCCGTGGCATGCGCTCTGTTAATTTGTTGAGTTTCCCCGGAAATATTGTTCCATTCTGTTTGGAGGATCCGTTGCAAGCGTTCTTTCGAAGTTAGGAGACTTGTCTTAATCGTCTGTCCAGTTCATCTCACAGTAACTGGATGCGGTTCAAATCCAGACTGTGCAGAGGCGAGAACATGATCTGCAAGACATCCTCCTCTGCTTGAGAGGAGAGATTATATTTACAGATTCATGCATTCAGTATATTTGGGGTCGTTATCATGCGTAAACACGAAGTTCTCCCTAATCAACCTCAATCCTGATACAGTATTCTTCTCCAGTACGTGTTTATAATTTTTCTTGGCATAATTCCGTCGATTTTTACGAGGTCTCCGCATTGCTGAAACCGCAAACCATCACTGAACCACCACCGCGTTTTATTGTGTGTCTCACAAAAATTTTGCGCGTGTGCCCAAACACATTGAACTTCGATTTGTCAGTGCAAACAACGTTTTTAAAATTTTCTGCGGTCCAGTTTCTATAAGTTTCGACTCACTCTAGTTGTTTTACCGCAACACAACCGAGTAGACCGGTTTCTCTTAATCGGCGTTTAATTATAGTTACAGAAATCGGTCGCTCGCGTCGCCTGTTCATTTTTGCTGCGATTTCGGGCGCCGTCAATGGCCAATTTCGCTTACTTAACACTTCGAGGCGTCGATCTTCTGCACACGTTGTCATTCATGTCGGTCTTGACCGACCTGGGCGATTCCGGTCTTCTAATGTTCCGGTGTTTCGATAGCGGCGAATAGTATAATGCACTGTAGATTTTGTCACTCGCAATTTTTCCGCAATCACAGGCACAGAATGTCCTTCCTGATGCAATGTGAGACTAACCGTTATCATAACATTTATCGGCTTTCCTTTGGCCATTTTTTAAATATTATTTTCATAAACACCGCAAATGAACAACCGTTTCGAAACTGGTTTACTTAATGATGATGAATGATTCACAGCGAGTATGATAAGAATTACTCCGTATTATAACTAAAGATGACAAAGGCAGGTGAAATTTTTACTTTTTGGCAGCGATTATACAGACTCGTGTTTTGTCGACTCTCGGGGAAACCAGTAGGCAACACGAACCCTTTCTTATGAGACGAATAGACAGGAGTCTGTCTAGTTGCTGCAAAGAAGTAATAATTTCACCTGCCTTGGTCATCTCTAATTATAACCAGAGACAAGCAGGAAACATTTTGCGACCCGGTAGACTCATCTCTCTATTGCATGTTTATTGGCCATTCATTAAGTATCATTCCTAATGATTTTATTACCTGCTATTAGGGTAAATTGAAATTTATCTCCTTCTCCTTTGAATTAATGGTTCATGTTGAGAAATTCTTTATTCGCGTACTTATTGGTTGCTATCATTACTGTTTGTACTAATCTGTTATATCCGTCAATAACATCTTCTGTTAGTGAGACTTGTTGCCAACTCTCCTTTTCTAATTCATTTCTAATAAGCTGTAATGCTTGTGCCGAAAAAAATCAGTCTTTCTACCTTTTGATCTTTTATTGGTTCTATAACATTTCTTCCAATTGCATAAAGAAATTGACATTGTTTCTACGAGGAGGTCTATAGATTATAGATAGACATTAACAATCACTATTATTAAGTTTGTCAAGTTAATGGCCCTGCACTCTATTATTGATTCTGTGCTCTTTTGTTTGAGGTCTATCAATTCCTTGAACTCAAGATCAGTCTTAACGAGAATGCACGATCCACCGCCTTTCTTGGAACTTCTGCTAAAATATATATACCTTCGTTTTGATCCAACCAATGTTCATTCAAAAAATTGCAACATGTACATCGCTTTCTCTAACAGAGTAAGAGAACTGATCTAATTTGTTTCTGATGCTGCTGATGTATTGACGAATTAAACTAAACGCCAACTTTCTGTCTTTATTCGTTACAACTATCTTTATTTCCACAAAGTAACTGGTGTTTTTTCTGAAAATTTCTTTGTTTGCATGGTCGGATAATAGTATTAAGTGGATTCCACTATAAAGTTCTTCTTTGGCAGCTATGTATTTTAAACGCTACCATCTCTTTGCTTTTAATTTCTAATGTGATACATACTGAAATATCGATTATTTTCCGCTAAATAATTTACAAGATCGTTTTCTGTAATTGTTTTTGCAAGTTATATAAATATAACTTATATAAATACACAAATTTTAGTCCCTGCTGTTTTAATCCAGATAACCATGACCTCGCATTCTTTTTGTTTTTCTATTGCACTTTTAGTATTTCTTACAATTTCTGGTCAAGAAGTTTCTCTCAATAGTCTGATTTCTACTTGTGGTCGACCACGTTTTGGCCGTGTAGAAAAAATATTGGAAAAAAAGTATGGTCAACGCTGAAGTATGTAAGAGATTTGATGAGGTTGCTGGGTAGGTTTGTACATTAGGTGGAGTGGCAGTTGGCAGTTATATGGTATGAAAAACCTGTCTGCAACTTATTTTAAGTTAACCGGAATCAAAAATTTAGAAAGTATTTGATGAAGTTTATTTCTAAAAATTAACAGGCGGTACAATTTAGATTGAGGTCTAATAGGAAGTATGTTGAGTTTAATACCTTTTTTGTAAAATTCGGGCAAGTGCGACATTTAGAGAAAGTATTGTTTTTTTTTTGTCCCATATGATATTTTTTGCTGGTTGTGATTGGTACAAGATGGAGATAATATGATGTCACTCACCTGAACGTTTATAGGATTATTAAAAAGAATGTCTGCTCCTGGCGGCCAAGGCGATACGACGTAGGACCAGTGCCCAAGTATCGGCGGTTGGCTGTATTAAACGCCTACTTCCAAGAAGTCAAGTAAAGGGTGATAAATCTCCTTTATTGCGCAGAATGAAATATATATATTCATCGTGACCAGAAGAGCCACAATGAAGAGTACGTGGTATTGTACTGTAGTGGTGACGAACAAAGGTGCCGCTAGGTTGACCACAGCTTAATAGTGGTTAAATAAGTGTTTAATGGTCACCATCGCCAAAAGAGCCGCAATGGAGAGTCATCGCCACCAAAAGAGCGAGAATAAACTGTTCATTTCCCGTCAACTGGTCTCACTTATAACCACGCTAAGTCTCCTACGCGCATTTGTATATTTTCATATTTATATTTATTTTAAACCTTTTACTATGAATCATTTAAGTTATATATTCTTTTTGCTGTAAATTTTCATACTTTAAGTTAAATTAATGTTTATTTTGATCTATTCCCGAGGGCTACATTCTTAATAATAAATCTAATTTTTGCTTAGCGTGTGGTTATTTTCATTAACTGCAATATCATTGATATTTGTAATAATGCAGTTATTTTCAGAATCAATTCCTTTATTTTTTTGGTATGCGACTACTCCTTACTCGAGAACCACTCGACATGAGAAGCTGAGGAGGTAATTTATTTAAAAGAGTCTCGTTAATATTTAAAAATAAAATTTCAGAATAAGTAGTCATTCTCATCAAAACTTTATTTAGTTTGCAATCAGCAGTTGCAATTTGTCGCCCAACATGGAGCCAGCGCCGTTGCGAAGGACGGTACAGTAAAACGAGGTCACTATATAAACCTTTGTTGAAACCTGCCATTCACACATTTTCAGTTTATTATGATTAAAAGCTTCAAACGCAAATTGAAGGTTGATTCTTGAATTGCTTACTAATAATCTGTCCTTTCTTATACGTACGATGAGGAAACAGTGTAATGATTTCGTAACTTTACATACAGATCAACGCAGATTCATTGTGTCGTAATAAGAATGAAATGGTTTCGATAAATTTCAAAACAAGATCGTTTTACGGTTAATTAGGTTTAAGCACAGATAGCCCTAACTAAAAGTCAACTGGAACGCTAATTTCAATACAATCCGTTTTGATTGAAAAACGGTTGACTTTGCGAAGTGAAATGAGGAAGCGACGCCTGCCTCGTGTACGAGCGAGTGTTTTGTATTAGCAATCGTTGGTCCAGTTCGTTGGTCAGGTGCTTTTTTCAATTAAAGATTATCGAATACATGGTGAGCCTTCGGTAAAATTTTGTAATCGTTTGTCTAGCGTCTAATAGCAAATCAAGATAATTTATTGATCCAAGGAAAAAAAATGATCGAAATCATTTATTCATATTCGAAAGCGACAAGCGTTGCGGCGTGCGCCATTTTTTATGACTTGTTCTCTTTCCGATTTACTCTAGTTATTCTTCTTCGACCTTGCTGTCCGCGGAAATCATTATTAAATTATATATGTGATGTAAACGTGTTTTTACCAACGTACAGGTGATCCGATATTTGAAAGTATTACTTTCGGATCTTTTTTATATATTTCCAAATGCCTACGTGACACTCTTACCTAAACGCTACAAATGGAGAAGAAGCTATCGGCAACAAAGGCAAAAATTGAAAGGGAGAAAGCGATAGATTCGTAAATTAAAATGCGGATGAAGTTGTTTAAAATATAAACAATTTTTTAAGTAAAAGATGGTTAAATACATTTTATAAATACTTGTGTGGAGTAGCACCGAAAATGTTGCAATATTATTGTTATATATTGTTACTATAAAAAAGGTACTGTTAGGTGTAAGACCTTGTGCGGTTCTTCTGTTCTTCGTCAGTTCCGTTGCCCCTTTCTAAATAATTTCTCTTTCTTCTACTGTTTGTCTCGTTCCGTCATTCCATGTTTTTCTAGGTCTTCCTTTTGAGTTAGTTCCTGTTATTTTTGTTTCATATATTTTTTCTGTTCTCTATGTTGTATCCCCTGTTCTGCTTTGCTACTCTCACACTTTTAGCTTTATTCGCGTCAATTCTTATATTAACTTTCACTAGGTTTTCCTACAAGATGTTTAAATAGTAGGGCTTTCCTCGTATCTGCCAACAATGCCATATCGCACACGAACAGTTGTCTTTGTACTGTTCCATTTTCCGGAATCACCATGTAATTTTTCGTTTTGTTCTTTATCTCCTATACCGTATCACCTACTATGAGAACAGAATCGCAGAACCTTGCTTTACTCTTAATACTGTTGTAAATTCTTTTGATTCTTCATCACCAGTTCTAACGATGTTGTCTGACTTTTTTGTATATTGCTTTTACCATTTTTGTTTCATCACAGCTCTTACTGTTCTTTAATGATTTCCTATCTTTTGCTACATCTGTTGTTCATTATTGTATTATTTTGGTCCATCGATGAATATATTATTATTCTTTCTTAACTTTGTCGAACATATATAGATTTCCTTGTTTTCTCGGATACACACTTTTGGACATCCAATGAACGTCGATCCTGGGCGTTCATTGAATGTTACAATTTTGGTTGTATGTTTGTGTTTGCCAAGAATCTTCTTTTAATGGATGATCCTTAAAAATTTAATTTTACTTCAACCTATATAGTGTTTACTTCACTCTATAAGATTCTGGGAAAATATAAGTATAATTTATATTAATTAATATACTATAAGCGATGTATTCATCTCTGTAGATGAACTGCATAGTGGATCAATATCTCATACATCGGTGGTGGTTGAATCACTGTATCTTATTGTGAAAATAAGACGTTAATTTACAAGGTTGGCTAATAGAAATTTATCCTACTTTATGTAAAAGCATAGGATTTTTGGAACTTTTCTGTTGCATGGTTGGAAATATCGCAGTCGTAGGAAAGGGCGACTTGAACTGTTATATAAAGTATCAGAAAATGGAATTGCGCTAATAATTAGAAGTACCATAAGAAAAATTGCTTGTTTGGTAGTTATTTTTTTATTTTTTTCTCTTAGCTTTGTGGGATTTGAATCTAATTACTATATGTATAGGCGTCTGAATCTCCTGGAACTGTAGTTATGGCTATTGTGTAAAGGGCGATGTCATAATGTAACAGACACCACAACCTATCTTTCAAAAAGGGACCGTGTAGGATATTTATATTTCTTATATTTTTATGTGATAATGCGCATGTCTAATATTGAAAGTAAAAGAGATATTTACAGTTAAACGCGTTTACTGGATTTGGACATTACATGCAGGTAGTTTCTAGTGTTAGTGTTGTTTGGTTACCATGACAACAATAAACAAAACACACTTATATTGCTGTTGTTAATTACTGATTATAAATTTACAACTTACAAAACGAATTATAAAAAAGTGATACATAAAATATGATTTATGCATGGGTTAACACAAGCATTCGAGTGCAACGGTTGGTGTACTAAGAAGAATGCAGAACAACCTTTAGAAACAATTGTTCAAATGTATCGATGCGGAAGAAAGGGATTTCCACCGCGCACTGTAAAATGATGAATAAGTAGATAACTTTGTAATTATTGCAACAACAATTAAAATAAACAATATTAAGTTTGCCCATGGTGAATTTTAATTGTGTTACGGGTTATTATTTTCTTAGATTTTAAATTGATGTTATGATGATGTATCTATATTTTCACTTTTCGCTAGAACATAAATTATATATAACTCTTTACTTAGTTACGGTTTTAGTGTGAATATTTTGACTGGTATTCTTAACGTAGAACTACTGAATTAGAAGTTTTACCACATAGGCTAACTGCACAGCACTATTTAACTTCTGTAAATGCTTTTCGAAAAGATCGAACATGCTTCGCTCCTCGATCGTCAACAAATTCCAACACGATGGCGCTGCAGCTCACTGCGGTAGATGGGTAATTCACCGGTTAAATGCAAATTTTCCCGAACGATGCATTGGTCGTAGAGGTTCTATTGCTTGGCTCCCAAGATCTCCCAACCTAAAGCCCTTGGATCTTTTTCTTTGGGGCTGATTTACAATGGCGAAATAAACACACGCCAACACTTAGTTGGCCAAATAACAATTAGATTTAATAAAATTCGTCAAGATAATGCATGTTTACGACTCAATGGTTGGTAGATGTCATATTTGTATTCGAGCTCAAGGAGAGTATTTTAAACAAATATTGTAGAATATTCTCTAACGCAGTCATTTGTTTTTTTTGTTATTTTTAAAATTGTATTTTAATAATCATTTCTAGTTTATTTAAATTTAATTTTGTAAATAGAAAAAAAAATAAGACCTATGTTTATTTAACATTCTGTGTACTAATGATTTCCCGAACAAGATGTCAAAGTTTTCTACACTATTATAAATCATCCCGTATATTGGCTTCGTCCCAATAGTATGCGTTGTTTCTATGTAGTTATGCACTAAAACCGATTTTTCTGGATAACTTTTGGTTGGTTAACGATTTTAGAAAGTTATAAGCTAGTAGACTGGAATAAATATTTAAAAATATATAAGGAGGAAGACTTTTATTAAAATTGTCAAGTAGGTTCTGCTAACATTTTAAAACTAGAACTTTAGATAAAACGGAAATAGCAAGTAATACACGATTGTAAGTTATTATGTATTTCTACAAGGCGCTTTGAAGCGTGTACTATAACAAATTTATGATGCAGTTGTTACATCTTTGTATACATGTAAAAGTTCGACGGATTAGTACATGTTCTATTCCGTTCTATTTTATCATTATCATTGTATTTCTGGTTCATTCTAGGTATTTTAAATTTTATGATTGGTGGAAGGCACATGGCTATTGCTAGCGCGATGTGTACGAATTTCATATTTCTTTCGAATGTCAAATTTTTGAATTGCCATTTGACATTTTTGAATTGCCATTTTTGAAACGTTTGTAACCATTGAGGAAGAAATCATTGGTTCTGTTTTATAATCGCTACGGTATCAGTACTTTTTAATGACACCTAGCAATAAATAAATTGTCAATTTTCACATGTATTTTTATAATGGTATATTGTGGGCTTTAGAAGTTATCTCCAGAATAAAGATAAGTAAAGCGCCGGGAACGGACAACAGTGTTGCCAACCTAGAAGAACGGAGACAAGAGAATGTAAGAACTACAACGGTATAACGCTGGGCAGGTAATACAGTACGTGCATCTTTGGCCCATACGCACATGGACATTAAATGTTATAGTTGCAAACTGTATCCAAGTGCTAGGCATGTGCCTTTCTTTATAATTAATTGTGAGCTATTCTTAAACCAACCACTGAACGACAGATATATTTTAAATGAAGTTTTGTGCAAAATATAGAGGAAATTGTGGTCCTACCAACTAGCCAGGAAGATCGGGAGAACTCTCCGTTTTAGATTTTTTTTTGTGGAGCTCTTCGTAACCAAAAAAAATTAGTTACTTGTCCACAAGATCTACATAATCTTAGAATTGTATTCGTAAGATCTCTGGCCAAATACAGTATTAAGAAATATTGTTCAACTAGGACCTGACAAACAGTTTCATTTGTTTCACCGCCTACTTTTTAGAATAAAGTTTAAATCTACCTAAACGTACATGTGCTACTTAGTTATCGATTTATGTTTTTCAACGATTAAATAACTATGACATGTGAGTTATCATAATAAAGAAAATTTTTCTACTTCTACTAATTTTGAATGTATTTGCTACACCTAACATATTTGGTGCTCAATTGTTTTTTTGGCTATATCAGATAATTAAGAAAATTAAATGTAGAATAATGTCGCTTTTGTAACATTTTGTAGTATCTCTAACAACCGAGATATCTCCTGTGACAGCTAAAATAAAACAGACTGTACGTACAGGGTGTCTTACAGGGGAACTGCATCGATCGATATATAAATGACTATACATTAGAAAATTCAGTATAACAAAAATGTCATATTTATTATGCATCTAAAATTGGATTCTGAAGATATTCGGAAAAATGTGTTTTGTAGTACAATTTCCTTATAAAAAAGTACCCGCCAATGTATGTACGGGGTCAAAATGTAGTTTACGTAATTTTATAAAATATCATTACGGGGTAATCCAGAATTGATAACTTAGTTTGCTTATAATTGCAGCAACAATGACAATAACAATGACAGCACGTTTAAATTATATGAACCAAGATTATTTAAATTTGTTTATTATTTACGGAAAATGCAATAAAGTGATATCAAAAGCATGCGATACCTTTGTCACTCGGTATCTACAAAGTTAGAAATCGTTACCAAACATAGTTAAACGAATAATATAGAAGTTGAAAAACTTCGGATCGGTCAAGGCAAATAATCAAAAACCTTTGTTTATTATTATATTAATTATTTTTTGACAACATTATCTGGACAAATGAAGCCAAACATACAAGACAACAGAAAAAATCAGCGTTTCATTAATGTTTTCTAATAGTTACAACTAACTTGGATATCTCCAAAATAAAATATATAAGCTACAAAATTGTATTGCAATATACATTTTACTAAATATCTTGAAAAGTATCAACTTTAGATCCGTAATGAAAATGACATCGTTTTGTTTTTTTGTAAGAGTAATTTGATAAGAAAGAGAAAAATGGCTAGTTATATTTAAACAAATTAAGTGTAAGCACTTTTTCCATTTGAAAGTATAAGCGTAATTGTCGGACACGTTGTATAATACTTACGAAATTTTTAATCGGATTTTAATACTACCTAAGACGGTCAACAATTCTGCAACATTTGCTGTTTCTGGTATAACCGTAAACGTCAGATTATTAAAAATATATTAGTTCAATATCATATCTCGGCTTTAGTGTACTGCCAAGTTTTCAGAATTTTCCGATGTATATTCTTTCATATATCGATCGATACAGTTCCCAGCGAGACACCTTGTACACGCTGTTGTACATAGAAGGTACCACAAACAATAAAATAAAAATATATTAAATATAATAAATATATAAAAAGCTATAATATGATATTCGACTAGGACAGCTACCACCCACTGTAAATACATCTCATTTAAATGCTATGAAAAGCTCTACCAAGCTTGGAAAGGTATGCAAATATTTTTATTTAATGAATCGTCGAGGTTGACTTGGGAATTCCAGCACAGGTTTACGGCCGTCGCTAGTTATCTTCACGATTAAAATGATGACACGTAGATCTCTTGTACAAGATAATTTACGCAGACGTCTTCCAAGGTAGAGCAACAAGAAGGGTCCATCTTATAGTTTAGTATCTTGATATATAATTTTGCTTTGAATACATATTACTGCTGCGTTATTAATACCTCTACCTCTCAGTAATCGGCTCTCTCAGCATAAAGTAGATTTCCAATACATCCCTCGATTTATCCGAGAATTTATTATCTGACTGGTGCATTTTAGAAAATGCACAGCGTTTGATAGATGCGGTTTCTCCGTGCTGGGTATCGGCGGTGGAAGAAATTTACGCCGCTAAATTTACGTCTTATATTTTGCGATTTACATAATAATAACAGCTACAGCGAACGTGTGTAAGTGTATTAACGCGGACTTTCAAGCAATGTAAACAGTAAAGGTCGAACGCGCACAGTTGGAAAATGAAACGTGCGATTGACAAATAGCGAACCGATCGTTTTCAAATGTGTAGCGAAGCATCGAAGTCCCGCGTTCGAGTCTCATGTTAAGCTCGGGGAACGCGCGGGTAATATAATCGGCCTGGTCTGTGCGACGCCCTTCAAGCGGCCTAGTAGGTGAAAGGCGCACCGCTATCGGACTGAAAAAATTGGAATAATTGTCGAGTTTTTGATTTAGAATGCAAGGTCGCAACCTGCGTCGGGGGTTTTCCGCCACCGACCATTGCAAACATTCTACGGTTTCACTTTGAAAGCTTGAAAACGACGAAAAAAGCAGCCCGATAAAAAAGAAGGAAGTATGTATATCGTTACGTGCTGTCACCAACACGCAAATTTACACATGTTTACGCTAATAAAATAATGTAACTTCATTCTTATCCGTTCTTGTAATTAGATTGAAATTTAATTGATTGTAGCGGCTTTGTTGATACAAATATTTTTAAAGGTTGAAATAAATAAATTACAAGCAGTAACAGCTACAACATTAGAAATGGTACAATTCTACATGTTTTACTAACTTTTACGAAATTTCAGTTTATTCGATAATAGACTGGATTATTTTCTTTAACAATAACACTGGTCTTACCGTCATGTGTAAGGCAGAGATACAAAAGTAAATTGGAGGAATTTCAACAACACATCTCCGCCTCGAAAACTTGCAACTGTGTCCATTAAAAATGTAAACAATATTGGATCTAAAATAATAACTTTCTCAACCATAAAATTATAACAATACATAATTCTAATTACCACTGAAGAGGTACGGGCCAAGAAATTACTTTTTTAATACTGCATGCTGTGAAGGCATGGAACTGCGTTTTCCAAGTAGAACATAATATTGGTAGTAGGCCGTTGAAAAATAGGCTAAACACAGATACATTGAAAAAGAAATACGTAATAAGGATACAATATTCTTGGATATTCTGTAAAATTCTTACTTAATACTCTGAAGCACTGAACAATATTTTACCGCTAATGTGAAAGATATGTATTTAAATATGACCGATGAGCAATATAAGGAATGCAATATATGTGGCTATATAAATATCTAATTGCCAATTTAATCCATTGACAGCGCAATATGAATTCACTCTATTAGTAATAATGATAGCAAGGACTGTGGCGTAGTATGGTAAACAACACATAAGTATCGGCACCCTCCGCACCACACAAGTTTAATTTATTATATAGTAATATAATAATTAGTCCGG
>CACRWG010004513.1:0-26722 GCA_902654985.2 Oryctes borbonicus
AACAAGCGGACCTTCATGGACGCATTGCCATTCGAAAACCCTTATTACGTCGGGGCAACAGAGCAAAACGGCTACAGTGGGCCCGTTCTCATCTAGATTGGTCGTTAGATGATTGGAAACACGTGCTTTGGAGTGACGAGTCAAAGTTTGAGGTTTTTGGGCAAAATCGACGAGTTTATGTCCGAAGATCTAAAACCGAAAAGTGATTCCGAACTGCATTGTGCCTACAGTGAAGCAAGGGCGTAGTTCTGTGTTAGTGTGGGGACGTTTCTCCTTTGTTGGGACGGGAGATTTATGCAGAGTGCATGGTGTAATGAGGAAGGAAAATTATTTTGCAATAATCCAGAATCATGCAGTGCCATCAGGATTGCATGTAATAGGCCGTAACTTTACATTCATGCATGGCAATGACCCAAAACGCACTGAGTTAGTGTGTAAGAACTATCTAAAGGAGCAAGAAGAACAGCACACCCTGAAAGTAATGACATGGCCCCCACAAAGCCCAGATTTGAACCCGATAGAGTTGTTGTGGGATGAACTGGACAGGAGGATCCGAAAAATATGCCCAACTTCACAAGAACATTTAGGGAATATTCTGCAACATGAATGGATTAATATTGCACAATCTGTTAACAACGGAGAACAAAGGAGGTTTTTTCGATGAAAAAAAAATAATGTTCAGTATGTTATATTAGGCTAGAATAACTTTTTATTTATTTATTTTTGTCTTTTTTACCTGTACATACAATAAAATTGCATTTTGTTTTTAGTTTCGTTTGTTTCTGTAACCTTTTCATGTTTTTTACCAACCGACCGAACTTCTCTGAACGGCAGTATATATATACAGTGTGTCCGCAGATTTGGTGCAAACTTATACAACAGTGAACGTTGATACATTTTTTAAACCATTTTATGTTTATTTTTTTTTATATACATATTTTTAGATATAAAATATTTAATAATATTCTGGTTAACAAAAATAAATTCTTTATTATAAATATAAGACTTTATGAAATATTTTCTAATGTATATAAATTGGAATGTGAAAAAAAAACAAATAATTTATTCAAGGTAACCTCTACCTACTTCCGCACACTTTTCGGCCCTATACCTAAATTCTCTCTAAACCTTCCTAAATGTTCTTGTGTCAATCTCACTAATTACTGACTCACTAATTTCTTCACTTTCAGGAGTGAAGTGTGGTCGTCAGGCCAGTGTCTAATTAAATTAGTTCATCTCTCTTAATATCCTTCAACGATGATAAAACTAAATTTTGTAACATATCCAAATAATTATGTTGATTTAAATTGTTTTCTAAAAAAAAGGAGCCAATAATTTTATTGAATAAAATTCCACACCACACATTTACTTTCTTACAACGCTGGTTTTTCCGATTAATACGAAAATTTGGATTCTGTTCTGCCCGATATCTGCAATTTTGGGATGGCACATTTGTGGTAAAAGTAGCTTCATCCGAAAACAAAATTTTATGATGGAAAAATTGATCCATCATAACATTTTCTCCAACCTAAGTACTAAATTCTAATCTAAACGCATCGTCCCGGGGTTCCAAAGTATGAGTAAATTTGGGTTTGAATGGGTGAATCTTGTTTTCCTTAAAGACATTTTGTAGTAAGCTCTTGCTTATACCCAACTCCGCCGCTCCCTTACGTAGTGGTTTTTTTGGATCTTCTAATACAGATCCCATAGCTAAAACAGTGAATGCATCATCTTTATTGTATTGTTTCTTCTTTCTAACAATAGAGCCAGTTTCATCAAATTTCTTAACAAGCTTTTTCAAAGAATTAATAGGGATATTAATGCCGGGGAATTTAACGTTAAATGTGTTGATCGCTGTTCGATATGAATTATCACCAATTCCATTTGAAACAGACAAATAATTAAATGTTGACAGAATTTCAAGGCAATACGATTATCAACAATAATTTGAACTTGGTTCAATTTTTGAAAGTAAGCAAACACGTTTTCAACATTTATATGCATGCAGAAGGTAATCAGTGCATTTTAATATATTTTCTAATGGTTCTAAGGCAAGCAGAAACTTTCGCAAAGAATAACTTTTTTTCATAAAATGTAGAATAAAAAAGTTTTTCCCCTTGTGCACCAAATCCAAATTCTTTTGTCCTGTAATTGGGGTTAACCTGTTGGGTTAATATATTATTATTATTATTATTAAAGAAAGCAAAGCTAATGTAATTGATCCCAATGAGAGAGGAACCACAATAGGTCTGAAAGGGTCGCAGTGGGATGGGCCAAGAACCACCTCGGGTAGTAACCTAATCCACTCATGATTTCTCAAATTTTTATCCTTCGAAGTTGATGGAATCTATCCGGTGCAAAGCATCGATTATGATGCTTTTTTCGATGGTCAGAGGATTCACACCGCAGCTTCTCGTCGGGAATGACAAGATGCACGTTTTACGAAAAGTTGGTGTTAAGTTCATTGCAGTTCTTCACGTTTTCCTCCTTTTGCGAAAAGTTATACCGAATTATACAAAATTCTCTTTTATTGACATCATTCCAAAGTAGTTTCCCCTATTTTTTATAAAGGTATTTAGGGATTCAGGTACAAAATTACACTAATTACCCATAGAATTACAATTTACCTTTACAATTTTTTTTCCGGACGCAAAGTACTCTACACGAACTACCTACCTAACACCCGTACTACGTATCTGCATACAAATTACTTTCGCAATGAGCGTGCAGCGGGATAAACAACACCCTACCCTAAAATCACCATCCAATGCAGAACGGTTATATAGAGAATTATAATGGTAATTTCGTTCATTAGAACAGCACCATCTAGCCGGGGCAATAAAAAAGGAACACCCCCTGGGAACGCGGCGACGTTCCCCAGCTTGTAGCATCTAGTAGCCCATAAAATTAGCCCCTAAACGTATTCATTACCAACGGTACTAGAATGCCGGAAAAGGGACGGTGCCTAGGTCATTAGCGAACCGCGTAATTAAGAATTTAAATAGTATTCGGCGTTTCGGACGAATGGTGAGGAGGGGTAGCGGGTGGAAAAACAGCGCTTGGAATCGGCAGCCGTAAAATTAAGGTAGGTGGCGACGCTAGCGTTCGATCGAATTGTTGATTTTTGGTTAACGCGATTAGGGAATCCACGGATGATGATGGCCGTGTTGTGGGTAGGGATTGAACGGTAATTACGTGTAAACGACGTTTCGTAGGTGTTAAACCAGTTGCTCTATGATGCAATTACGACGTTGTTAGGGGTACGTGGATCGAATTGTAGTTGGATGTTTAAAGGGAGGATATAATAGAATCTGTAATTTTTCCGTCGTTTTTTGAAATTTCAAAGCACGCAAATGTTGTTATTATATATACTTGTCCATGGAGAAAAGTATATAGTCCATATAACAATAAATGCAGTAAAATATAGTTTAACGACATAGTTTTTGTTAGGGGAACTACATATTTCGTTAGATTAAATAAATATTCAATAGATATTTTTTTTTGGTTACTTATATTTTATTTACTAATTATTATTACTATTAATATACTTTTGTTTTTAAAGAGTTCAGCTTTCTTTTGTCTTTGATGGAGGACAGGAAATTTTGAGGATGGTTTGTTATCTTAAATACCTGGCGCCCTCTTCCTTTTATGGTTATTTTCGGTGTCCATATCGAGATTTGCTGACTTCTTGAAAACAAAAATATTCAAGATTGTTCTCGCTATTCTCTACAACTCCATTTTTCTTTTACAATGGGTGAAACATGTTAACATCGAATCGGATAAGGTATAGTCCGCAGGGGAAAACAATAAAACCGAACGAGTGACGTCTTTCACCACGTGGGAAACACCGATTTTCAGGAACAGAGGAATTCTTCATCGTTGAGGTCAATGTTTTAATTTCGAATTGGAGAATGTTTTCAACGCGCAGGAAAAATAGTATCACCGAAATGGGGCAAAGTTAACACCGCAATGGTGAATTTTGCCACTGCGAGAAGTAACATCGACAACGAAACGGAGAATTGTTCCATCGTGGGGAGAAATTATTAACACTGAAAGTTTTTGTTCATATTTAACTTCGTTTACCACGCGATGGTGTTCAAACAATATCGTAATGGACGCGGGGGAACAACCAAATGGTGTTAAAACGGTGTAAGATCTGACACCGTATCTTTTTTTTGTGGAGTTTACGTAACTGAAGGAATGGGTGTTGATGTAGTTAATTAATTAATATGATAGAGAAACCGTTCTATTTTTTTTATAAGCATTTCCTTATATTAAAAAAATATGTCTAAAATTAATTTACGCATACAATTCCAACGTCTATTTGAAGTAAGCAGCATTTTCTGCAGCTCCGAAGTTGTTCTTAGTTATCGTTACCCTTAATAAAAAATTATAAAGTATAAAGTAATAACAAAGGCAATATTTGTATTTTATTTTGATTTTTCTGTAGATATCATCCAGTACCGAAAAAATACACATTGTGTGTGCGAATTAGTTCATCTGGAAATTAAGCCACCTATAATCAGAAGCATGCCATTTAATCTTGTAAAAATTATGCTAAAATATATTTGCTTTCTAACAAAAGCTACCAGAATTTTCATCGCATAAAACATCGCATATCATGAGAAAACAAAACAAATATAAACAAACGCCAGCAAACACATGGAATCTCATACAAAAAGAAATGGGCAAATATAGAAAGAATAAAGCAAATCAAGGAATTCAAAAGGAGGACGGAACGACAACTAGAAATACTTTACAAACATTGGCAAGATTTTAGCAGAAAAACAATTAAGAAACCCAAATTACGCAGATAAAACAAGCAAAACAAACAAGATCAAAGTAGCTATCGCTTTTCTTTACTTCTACGTATAATTTCGAAACCGCCTAAACAAATAAACAAGGAAAGGACATTGCATCATCAAGTCATAACTTATAACAATTAATTAATAAATAATCGTAACAGATAGGGGGGAGACATAACTTATTTTGCCTATTGTACATGAACTTGAGCGTCCCCAAGATTGAAGTCGATGATATTATGCAAGACATAAAAAAACTGAGGCAGCTCCTTTACTTCTGAACAATCTGAACATGAGAACATCCCCAGCTTCATGGTTCGGCACTCTGCTTCTGTACCCGCAAACCCATTTTGTAGAACATTTAACTTATCTTTTATTTCATTTGTTTTTCCTAATATCCGAAGGATTGCCAGAATATGAGAAAGATGATGTTGCTGATGGTGCCAACTACATATATAGACCGATCATAATTTTACGAAAAAAATTGAAAGCATAATGAACATTTGGATATACAACGGTATTAAATCATTTCTTTCGACCAGGCAACACAGCTCAATCTACGGAGCGTTAAAGAAACAACGCGATTTCTTAAAAAACTCAAATTATCTAAAAAACTAAGCTCGATAAGTACAAGTATAAAGAATATTTATGAAAGTTAACATGAATTGAAAAGACGCATCCGAAAACATGTACGGGAAGTTCCATTTAAAGAAGGAAACACCCTGTACATTTATGCATAATTTTATATTGCGCAGAACTTTTCTCCAAGAATATTTTATATGATAGCTTTTTCTCTAAATTCCTTAGGAATACTGACGCTATTTATTGAGTAAGGGAGAGACAACAAAATCAATAGGCAGTACCAGAAACAACAAAAAAAAGTAAGGGTGCAATACACACATCACACTTTTTTTCTAATACCTACCAAGGCATACACCATTAAGCAAATGACCCACAAATATAGCTGCTTCTGTCCTACCATTTCTGTGCTGCGTTTTATCCGCAAGGTCATATCAAAACTCACCAGAAACAAGCACAAATAATTAATAAATAAGCTAAGAAGTAACCAGCCGAAGATGTTGTTAACATCGGCTATAATTGCAAAACACACCATAAATATTGCATTACTGCGAATAATTTGAAAAGATACACTCCTTGCTACAAAGCTGTAAGTTTGGTCTGGCCTCATCAACTCTGAATTGTCGAAACTTATGTTTTAGCGTTTCCAAGTTACGTAGGAGGCGTCTTAGTCAAATTTGCAAGTGGTCTACTAACAACGCCCGTTCTTTAATCAAATTTTGTTCTATGTTGGCAACGCCCGTAGTTAAAGCGTTAAATCGCTTTTGTCATGGTTTTCGAAAGATGGTGGAGTAATTGTTCTTTAAAAAAGCTAAGTAACACTACAACTCGCCTTTTTTTATAAATCTATTTTGTATTAAATGATATTATTTAAATCAAGAAAAAAAGAAAATAAGAACTTGTTCCACTTAACATTCAGATCGACCTCGCAAAATAGTTTAAAAACGTACAGCCTATTCAGAATAGTTTGACACGACACGGTGTTTTTTTTTTTTTTTAGTTTTAATGTAAGTTTGTAAATTTAGAAGACGTTAGATCCTTGTAAGTAACGTTTTTACAGAAAGGTCTTAAATTTCAGAATAGATTTTTGAGAAAGGTAACACCATTTTGCCGAAACGTTAAAAGGGGGAAAATTGCCTGTTCTAAGCTTTCAATTAAACTTGTGGTCATTATTCTCAAGACATTTGTATCATCTACTCGCTTTTAATACTTCTTTGTCATGCGGCATATCATTTGAATGGACCCTCTGCTAAGTTAAGGGACCGCGAAGGAAAAAGTCGAATGTTGTAATGTCAGAATATTAGGATTGGGCCAACTCTACCCATCCATTTTTTTATGAAAATGATAATCTAACCATTGCCTGGCCAAAACTGTAGAATGAGGAGGGCAGCTGTCTTGTTAGCAGAACAGATTGTTACGGAGTTCCGGCTCTAAAGTATTTAAAGATTGTAAAATAAATGTTCCCAAGATATTCAAATACACATGCTCAACCAACGATCCAACCAAAGAAAATTCTGCACCATACATTAACTTCTTTTGTACCGTTCATTTCCCTTATTAATTAGATAATTATGGTTATCCTAAGCTTAGTAACGACTAATTTGGAGAGATACGTGCAACTATGATCATCTTGAAACTAAACGTGTTCCGGGCCAGAGGCAAAAACCAACTGCAGTTGGTTTTCGCCTCTAGCATGGTTCACATGCTGAGTTACCGTGATCAACTGCTTCCCGCTCAGTTAGTTTTGCCTCTGGCGTGGTTCACACGTTGAGTTACCGTGCTAACTGTTGCCATCACTCTCCTGAAGAAGTCCCATACGATTATGGGCGAAACGTCGAGTTTTATTTTAACCAACGACATGACACGGTTCAAACCCGGAACACGTTTAGTTTCAACTGATTCTGGCCGTGGAAGCCTACGTTTTTATGATCATCTTCATCCAACGATTTCTTCCTTTTTTGATTCACATTCATTATTAACTACTTTTACTGAATATATTAATTAGTTTTCGTAATGTCTTCTTCGACAAAGCAGTTCTAGAAATTCTTGCGTGGAAAGAATCAATTGAATGTTGATAAGGCGCATTTCCAATTTTGTAACATTGATTTACCTTGATTTTTTTTAATACTGCTAATATTGGCACAAAATAACAAATATTTCTCTCCTATTAATAATTCCACCATCCGATCATTCTTAAAATTAGTATATGGCCATAATTTTTTTTTCTGGACAACATTTTTACCAATACTTTGGCATACTGCGAACCAAAAAGATGCAGCGAAAATAGTTTTTGCTCAATTGGATGATTCCGGGGCTGAATCAGGGTTTGGAGATTCCGGAACCATTTGGAAGAAAGTTAAGATGATGAAGAAGGAGCTTTGGTGAAATAAATGGGAAATAGTTTACCCTGCTTTTTTTACGTTCGTCTTGCATTGGTTTGATATTCACGAAGCAAATTGGAGTTTTCTTTTCCTTGTTAAATTTGAATAAAGACGAGAGCCGATTACTAAATACCACGATTGCTACGTATCTTCTTACGTTCTAATTTAATTGCGTTGGGTTGAGATGAAAAAATAGAAACCGTCCTGTTTTCTTTACGAAAACCCTAATTTCTGACCTCCTTCCCCTGTTAAATCTCCGAAATAATTCCACTTTCGTTTCTTATTGCCGGTCATACAAAAGTCTCCAAAATGTCAACTCCAGTTGGTCCCCCATCGACTAAATTCTCGCTACGCCCGTGATATTACCTATATAAAAACGAAGACTACTTACTCTCTCTCAGGGTCATATTCTGGGTGTTCTTCTGGGTTACTTAACCTCAAATTCCTTCTAATATCGCTGGTGATATTCACTTTCCTTGTGTGCGATAAAGCTCCAGGAAGTAGGATGGCAATTTCTGAAACAATAAAAAAAATTATTTTGTTAAGTGAACGTAAAAGGGAACTTTGATGGAGAACAACAAATTTTAACAATCCTTTCGATAGTAAAGCTTAGGATATTCTTTATTGCATATATACATTATTTTTTGTTCTCTCAAACTTAACGCCGAATAAAATTGATAGCAGACTGTGCTAGCAGCCCATGTAACATGGTTTCCTTTGTATTAAAGTTTATTGAAATCGAATGATGATTAATGACATTTTTAATACCGCGTTTTCATCTAGTTCCACTAGAAGTTTGATGATTAGGGACCTTTCTCTCTATCTTGGGATATTTCGAATTTCTGACTTCACGAAGAAGAGACCTAGTAATAACCAATCAACAATGGTATACAGTGATCCTACTTATTTGCTTAATCCTTTTTGCTATCATGTGCAAGTCATTGTGGAGTTGGGCTGTTAGTTTATGCTCCACTTACATGTTTTCTATCTTCTCCTCCTGTGCTTTGTAATCTGCTATATATTCTCCCAGTTTTCTTTCCTCTTTAATACTGCTAATCTTCCAACCATGCTCTTGTAGGTCTTCCTCTTGTTCTCTTATTTATTATGGCTTCTAGAACCTGTTTTACCGTTGCACGACTTGGCATTATTCCTCACGTGCCCATACCATCTTATTTGTGCTTTTTTGATGATTCCTACTGTAGGGTTTCCTTCCAGATTCTTCCTGATAGTTATATTCCTAATTTTTCTTTCATCTCTTAAGGATCTCACCTCTGTCTTGCTATTCTTGTTTGCTTTCCGTCATTGTACACGTTTATGCTCCAAATGTTAATATAGGCGTTATTATTTCTTTGGTGAGTCTTTTGGAATTTCTTCCTTTCCCAGAAATGTATCTTTTCCGTAATTTTTCGTCCCATTGCCTCTTTATAATTAATTGCTCTTTTGTATATTATATTCCTGTCATTTGGAAACAAATGTCTTCGATCGCGCTTGTAAATTGGAATTAACAAGAGTCACGATCCATCTCATCTCTATGCCATTACGTGTCCCGCATCAAAATAATTCCAATTTTAAACATCTGCAAGAGACATGTTTGTTCGAAGCTTAATAAGTTTTCTCCTCTCCAACGCCTTGGAACACTCAACGTCGTTTCGTTCCACTACACACCCGGTTTTTTTTCTCTCCCGTCATCTACAACCTTTCATCAATCTCTTAACCAACCTTCAACCTCCGACCACCCTTCGATATACCAATATACAGCGCCGCCCTGCAATCAGTTGACAATCCTCTAAATCTCCACTCGTAGGAATGGCGTGTTTCTTTCCGTCGTGTCACTCATTCTATTCCCGGTGGCGAATTACGCCGCAACAAGAACGCCATCTATCGGCCGCTCCGACCGCAAATGACAAGCGTATTAACTTCTACCCGCCGTCGTCGTGGCTTTCTAGCAGCGTGCCGCTAGAAAAGCTCACAATTTGCTTAATTAAAACCGGACCGCAAGCGTCGGGCACCTTGACGCGACCGGATTCCGGAGCGGAATCCGGGTTTGGAGATTCCGCAACCGGTTGGAGGGAAGTCATGGGAGTGAGGAAGAAGGGGTTTTGGCGGAATAAATTTACTTTGCATTTTACACGTTTGTTTTGCATTGATTCGATATTCACGGAATCAGTTGGAGTTTTTTTTTTCATTGCAAACTTGAATAAGAACAAGAGGGGATTCATCAGTATGTAAGTTTTCACGGCCAGTGCCAAATGTAGAAGTAGGTTTCAGGCTGATAAGCCGTGGTCGATTGGAATGTATTCCGGACGTTTCATTCGCAACTGCGGCGAACATCTTCAGTGGCGAGAGGGAAGTATTCTTCGAAGTAACTCGACGTTGAATCAGAGGATTACTAAATATCGTGATTGGTACATATCTCCATATTTTTTAATTTGATTGCGTTGAATTAAATTGGCGGGAACATGAAAAAATATAAACCGTTCTGTTTCTTTTACAAAAGCCCTAGTTTCTGTTGTTCAAAAGCTAGCAGAGCTGGGAGGAGAGGACCTTACCGAGGAAACATGAGAAAACACAGAAATGTGAAGACTCATAATAAAAAATGTAAAAGCTTGAGAACTTGTTACAAAACAGCATAAATGCCAAGATAGATACATACAGTGGGCATGTTAATTGTTAATCCATAGAAGTACGTTCCAACAAAGAAATATTGAATAATAATTAACAGTACATATGATTTAAAACCTTATTTTTTCGTCATTATAGTCACATCCATTATTGTTGCTTGTTGCTTGAATTATTCCGTTGTTATTGCTTTTTTTATGATTTTTTTTTTCATTAAGTCTGCAGTTAGTAATGCTTAAAGCTGGAGTGGTAATATCCATCTGCTGAATTTCGATTGGTTGTTTTAGTAGTTGAACTATTAGCTTGCATAAATCGCAAAAGTTTTTGGCATGTGTCCATTTTATTCTTCATAAAATCATCTATTTAGCCTTTTGTTGCTACAGCTGACTTCCACCCCGCGTGTCTGTTTAGGGCTATGATGTCACCTCCTGCATCTATTAGTAAGGTTGCTGAAGATCTACACAATGTTCTGGATTCGGCCAATTTTTTCTCCCTTCGCTGAAAGCTTGTTAATGCCAGTCCTTAGACGGGTGCTCTTTCCGATTTAATAGTTTAAGAAGAAGAAAATCCATTCGATATCCACAGTTATCACTGACTACTATGTAAGCCTAGCCAATACTCTATTGCATTGGGATAATGCTTCATGGGATTCCTTGGCTCTAGACCCTTTGTTGTTTTAACAGTGGGAGCTCTCGTTATAGCTCGTTTCGAGTGACTTATTCCTTATCACATTTGTAATGTAGAAATGTGCAAGTTTCTAGGTTTGTTACAGCTGCTGTTGCACAATCTTTTGAGGTTAAAAATTCTAGAGTATTTATTTATAAAATTAAATTAAAGACAACCATCACTACAACACCAGGACTATCATTTTAAAAGGATTTACTTATACCGTTGGATTAATTTACCGGTAAAATATCACTCCGGACAGTAATATTATTCTGCTTGCAATTTCACCCTCAACCTCCTGTATAAATGGAATCGAAGGCTGAACGAAATTGGCCCGACCACCTTTTCCGGAAAGAACAACGTTTGGCATTGACAGTGCGTGTTACGCTGCGCGTGTAGAGGAGTAAAGGTGTACTAAAGAGGGGATGAAACAATCTGTCCGGTACCCGGAAACTACTTTCCAAACGTTCCGGCTTCTTTACTGGGAATGCTTCCGGGGACGCGATGTCATTTCTTGAATCGGCGTTGTTCATCGTCGCAGAAAGGGTTGGTGATTGGATGGCCGTCGGAATATCCCGGATTTGTTCGCCTTTTGTATTACGAACGTAAGGCGAAGCGGTGGCAGTTGCCGTAAGCGGAGGAAAATTGCTCGGAGCTTTTTCCTTTTTAAAATGAAGCTGCTTATAGGTTCACTATTGCAGGACGTTGTCCTTTTCTACGTACCGTGTAAATACCGTGTAAATAATACGGATTTTCTCAGAAAATGGAATTAATGTGCGAGTGTCGAATAAGAATATATATAATATATAGAATAGAAGGATGATCTTCGTTAAATACAATAACGTAGCATTTGCTTCGTCGCTCATTATTGAGTTCGTGAAATTGCAGTTCTTTTCCCGATCGTCTCTCTATCTCTGGTAGACGTTCAGCCATAAAGCTCTGCAGCTTTACTATCCAATTTCTGGTTTGGCCACAGAGGAACGGGCGTGGCGGGGGCAAATATATATAGTGTAGGAGGCAGCGTTTTGCTGCGCCGGCCGTATCCTGGCTGATTAGGGATTCTTGCGGATTTATCCTTATGCCAGCAGCTTCTTATTTGGAGCTTAAAGTCCTGAGCTAACCGTTATGGTTAGACTCAGTCCCAGGTTTTTTGGATAGCGAACATCCTGACAGGCATGATTTGGGTAAAGCGTTGGCCTGGCCATCCCCGTTGGATAAACGTGCGATAGTTGTCGCTCTTGGACGACCTAGATTCGGACGGGCTTATAGACAAGATGTGATGTAGGTTTTGAAAGACTGGTGCCGATAGTTACCCACTATAGATTGAGAAGGGAGCTTTTGTAACATGGGAAACACGGGCGAAGGAGGACCTAGCGGCGACCAACCGGTCACCGTTTAGTTAGTGTCGAACTCGTGCAAGGAGTTGGTCGGTAGCAATCGATTCCTCTAAGCAGCTTTGGCATCATTATAATCTGTTATCTATATCTTCGCTAGTTCCTGGGATCTCTGCACCAAACATCGGGAAAAACTCAGCCTGCGTATGTTGTATCCACGTTTAGCAATTTATAATTATTTTAACAGCAGAAAAAATTTTCAATTTTTATAACACCCGATATAAACTGCAAGACCACGTGCCGTAGCCATCAACTACCATCCTCAAGCAAATCCGGTAGGGCGAGTGAATAGGGTTCCCAAAACCACGCTTATCTCTTACGTCTCTGATGATCACCAAGATTGAGACGAACTACTTGAATTTGAGCTTTCACCTAACTTTGCTGCTCTGTGCGACTATTCTGGATTTGAATCTTGGTTCCCACGGCAGGGCATTCGTAAAATATAGTGGGTGACGCCTTCCAGTCACGGTGACTCCTGCCGCGGGAGATAATTTTTCGATTCGATCTGAACGATCGTCTCCGACTGGGTATAGCGGTCACGAGTGATTCCCTTTTAAACTACGACTTCCAGAAGAGCGCATAAGCATAACTCTGAGAATATGGTAAGTAGGTGCGGCTGTTGAATGCGAATAAATTTATCGCTACTTTCTCTCCTCTTTTCCCTCCTTGCCTATAGTCTGGAAGGTGTAGCAAAAGCTTCTTATATGAATACTAATGCGTATCAATAAAAACTGCAATCTTCATTATTTAAAAAGAAAAGTGCGGGCTTGATTTTACAACACTCTGCACAAACCATATAGTCTAATATATGTACAAATATTAAACGATAATAACATTTTTCTTATCTGAGAAAGTAACATTGCAACAGCAAACTGTAACACTCGGTATGCGTTCGAATATCTCTTAGTGATAATTAAAATTTGCATTACTTCTTAAAACACTTTGCATCTTTAATTTCCTAACACCCAATTTCTGGACAAAAATAAAGTTGGCATTGATAAAAATACGCAAAATTGGGAAAATAGCTCCAATAAAAAATCATTAAATTTAATTAAAAGAAATATTTTTATAAAAAAATTCCAATCGTTTCGGTAAGGATTCTAGGGATATTTTTTATTGTATACAAGAAACTAATTTCTTTGTTCGAAAGGTAAAGGGACAAAAAATGATTTTGGTAGGTAAGCTTCTGCGATCGTCAATAGCCCTATACCTTTGGTTTCCGCGTCGTTGTCGGAGCTTCTGTCTAATATCCCCTTACGACCTATTATCAGCACTATCAAATAGCCCTACCTATCTACAAATTATCGAACACACACTCTTCTATCTAAAATTTCCAACATTTCGTCAAACGACTGATAGAGTTGACGGTAGATTCTGTTCAGCTTTGATGTCGAATCCTTATACCCCAAAATTCCCATATCGGATATACCATCCATTATTAGAGAGTTCCTTATCTCGAATGACCAACCGGATGGTCTAGCTGACTTGGTTGAAGCTTGTCTTTTTTCTATCTATTTCCAGTTTCATGGTAAATATAACGAGTAAATCTCAGACGCAGCCATGGGAGCTTCCCTATCTCCTGTCGTCGCCAACATTTTTACGGAAGCGTTCGAACAAGCTCTATTTTACAACCTCAAGCCTTAAGTAGCGTTCACAAAAGGTAGCGTAACGCGAAACTGCACATACGTCAAACTTTAACATTATATTCTGCGTTTGGTTTTGAATTTGCACATCATATTACTGCAGAAGTTGCTAATAAACATACCGTGTAACGCTTCTGTGTAATTCCGTAGATTATAAAAGCAATTCTTAATATCAACGGATAAATTGAGGCTAGGTTATGATAAACCAAATCATTGGTCTCAGTTATTTCTTACACTAATTTTTATAATACCCTATGTGAACACAGCCAATGTCTTGTCTGGAGATCGAATCGGACGGTTTCCTGTCTTAGATGTTCTCGTACACCGGCGCACTATGAAATTGAAACAATATCATTCGACATGCATATTAACTGGGCTTTTATATCCCGGTTTGCATTTTTTATTTAGTTAGAGTTGCCTATGAGAAGTTACAGGCTTGCAAAGTGGAAGATTCCGTAACATTGAAACACACTTATAGTAGAGGGTAGGCTTTCGCGACCGTAATCCATAGTAGAAATGTCTTTCGGGTGTTGTCGCGTACTTGATGCTTGACTCGACGTATCGCTGATCATGCTGTCAGCTTCTTTAGGCGAGCTTTAGAAAATGACTATCATTTTTTAAATAGTTAAATAGTTTTCGAATAGTTCTGACACAGTTAGGATATAAATACAGTGGCGACCACATAAATAGCACAGGCATCAAACTTGAATTAACCGCTCAAGCTGTTCCCGTTTAAATTTTTATTAAACTAGCCTGAGAGTCCCCGAGAAGGTTGTGTGTACTTCCCCTAGCTATGTATTCTAGAACAATAATTCGGCATTCAATGAAAAAAAAAATTAGTTTCACTTTTCTAGCAGGCACATAAATAGCACAATTGTCGATTCTGTAGCGGAATCTTATTATAGTGTTACGGTTCGAGTTATTTTGTACCAAAAAAGTGGTGTACTTACCACTTTTAAAATTAACGTTTTATTAATAACAAAAATTTAGGTGTTAGTATAATGGGACGAGGAAAATATTGCACACCGGAGAAAAGAGGATTAATTTGCACCATGAAAGAGAAGGGCATATCAATTTCAGAAATATCACGAACACTAAATTGTTCACGTAAATTAATACAAAATGCGATAAAGCATATTCAGACGGAAAAAACTTTAGAAAACAAGAAACGGATTAGGCCTCGTGAAACAACCTTACGACAAGACAACCTTATTCGTCGACTAAGTCAAGAAGATCCTTTTCGCACAGATACACAAATAAAAACCGAATTTAATAAACAATTTGATATTGATATATCGAGAAGAACAATACGACGTTGGCTAAAGGAATTTAACTTACATGGGTGTATTGCAGTACGAAAGCCACTCGTGTCAAATAAAAACCGTAAAAGACGAAAATGCACAAAGAAAAGCGGCTTTCTTTCTGGAAATCTGTGCTTTGGACAGATGAGAGCAAATACAACCGACTTGGGTCTGACGGAAGAATGTACATACGACGACCCATCAATCAGAGATTCAACCCTAGATACACTATAAAAACATTGATACACGGTGGAGGAAGCGTAATGGTATGGGCTTCTATGTCATGGCGTGGTGTAGGGCCTATATTCAGAATTGCAGGAAAAATGGATCAGTATGTTTATCGCAACATTTTAGAAAACGTGATGGAACCATATGCTGATGAATTTCTTCCAGTAACCTGGGGTTTAATGCACGACAATGATCCCAAACATACAGCGAGGACCGTAAAACAGTGGCCAGAGGAGAAACAGATTCGAGTGTTGGAATGGCCTGCACAAAGCCCTGATTTAAACCCCATAGAAAATCTATGGGGGGATGTTGAGGTTGTTATAAAGTCTAAATCTCCAGCGACATTAGACGAATTATGGAATACTATTGAAGAAGCCTGGCATAACATTCCTGTAGAGAGATGTCAAAAATTAGTTGAAAGTGTGCCGAGAAGATGTGCAGCAATATTGGCTTGTAAAGGGTTTTCAACAAAATATTAAACGTAAAAACAAAAAAGAATCAAAAAAAAGAAATAATACAGTGTTTCGTTATTGTTATTAAGTGTGCTATTTCTATGCCCGCTTAAAAAATAATATATTTATTTTTTTAATTTGTTTATCTTGAAGTTTATAAAATATTGTGTGTTTATTATTAGCTGCATGCCATCTGCTACATTTTTGTTAAGCTAAGTTAAATAAATCACTTGTTAACATTTACAAATTTATCAATTCATCCATATCAGTTTACCTGTGCTATTTATATGGCTGCCACTGTATATTATAAATGAATGTATATTTGGGACGAAAATTCTAAATGTTTGGTTAAGGTTTTAGCTATTAGCAGGGCTCTTCCAAGCGGACACAATAGACGACAATGTCCTCTATCAGATAGTAAAAAAAAAGTTTGCGCATATTTGCGTACAATCGAGAAGCCACATATTGTAGAGAGGAGCATAAACAGCAGAAACAAACCAGGAAATAACAGGTCCAGGAAATATTTCGTAATGAATTCGGTTTAATTATAGATAAACCACGACAAGGTAAATAGTAATGATGGTAATACTGCAAGACGGTATGTTGCAATGTATGTATGGCAAGCTCGAGTTGTACATCGGCAATTATTGGAGTTGCTGAAGAGCAGATACACAGATTCTATATTATCCTGTACATACTGGCGTGCGGTAAGAAGATCAATCTAGAAAAATTTGGAGAATTTGCTTTTAAAACTGCGAAATACTACGTAAGTAAACATAGTTGGTATTAGATGCCTTCAACTGTACATAAAGTACGCGAATATTATACGTTACAATGCATTTTTGCCCATTGGACAACTTTCTGAGGATGCCCAAGAACCTCGAAACAAGAACTATCGTCAATACAGATTGCATCATGCTAAGAAGAGTTCAAGATTTGCGACAAAAAATGAAGTTTCGTTTTCCACACTTTACACTTCAGACCCGTACATATCAAGTTTAAGAATTTCTTCAAGGAAAAAGGCAATGCAATTGACGAGGCAGCTACGCAATTACTGGCAGAGTACTACAGAATACAAGGTGGGTCAAATTCGAACTTTCAATAGGGAACTTATATTTCTAAAGGAATTAAACAAAACCTGACCTAAGCTTCTGCAGCTCGATTTTTAAGAGAAATCGATTGGTGAAATCCCTATTTTTATATCTTCCTTAATATAAGAGATACAGAGCGTTTTCTTAAAATGTGCAATTTTTAAAAACCCTTGTAACTTTTTTATTTGTGAAAATGCTCGATTTACATGAAAATTATATTAGGGAACCTTTTGACGCAGAATCCTAGGCTCTAATTTTTTCTTTTTTTAAGCTCCTATTTTTTGAGATATTATCAAGACTTGTGTTTTTTTTTTTATATGGAACATAGCCATATTAAAATAATGTGAAATGAAGAAAAACAAATAATTTAAAAATTAATAAAATATCAAGTGTGTTGTATCATTCTAAAGGTAATTTTATATGCTTTTCGATAGTGTAAAAATATATAGGGTGTTCCATATAAAAAAACACGTCTTGACATTAAAAAAAGAAAAAATTAGAGCATAGGATTCTGCGCCAAAAAGCGCCCTAATATAGTTTTTATATAAATCAAGCATTTTCACAAATAAAAAAGTTACTAAAAATTGTACATTTTAAGAAAACGCTCTGTATCTGTTATATTAGGGAAGATATAAAAATAGGGATTTCACCTATCGATTTCTCTTTAAAATCGAGCTCCAGAAGCTTAGGTCAGTTTTTGTCTAATTCCTTTAGAAATATAAGTTCCCTATTAAAAGTATCGAATTTGGCTCATCTTGTACAAATGTTAATTGTAAAATTCCAAGAATATAGGAACTTTAATATTATTTAATATCTAATGTCGAAGTTTATTTTTTTTTTATTGAATTTCTGACCTTTTACATTATATACTTAGTACACATAATTCCTTCTTTAACAATAATGTTTCTAAAAAATAAATAGAATATGGCTTTTGAAGTGCGTGAAGTGTCCATAATGACTTACAATCCCGAACCTAGTGGAGGAAACATTTATTAATTTTATTAAGGTTTCAAAACTCAATTCTTATGTGCTTTTTGTTTAAGTACTAAGTAATAAGTACTAATGCAACAAGTTTAGTATTTCCTTTGTTTTATCATTTTACCAGCATAAATAAAAACGCAAATAAAAATTTCTTAGTTTTCTTATATAATTACGTGCGGTAAAGCTTCTTATACATGTATATCAAATAATTAACAATTTACATAAATAAATAAAAAAGTTATAGATTTTTGAGACGGTTTTCTCGATCGGCCCCATAGTGCGGCGTCCCCGGCAGAAGGTACGACAACGACGCCATTCTAACCCGGAAATCGAGATTATTTGTGAAATAAATTATTGTTCAGGTAATTTAATTTCTACCTGCAATAAAATTCTATCATATTCATGTGCATGAAACCTTTTCTGCCTGGTTATCTTTTTCATCATTTCACCTCACTATACCCTTTTTATTACATCCTCTTTTTTATTGTAAATTTATTCGCAATGAATACCTCAGCGAAATACACCAAACTTGCTTGAAATCATTCCGCAGAGGAAAAAAAAATGAGACATAAAAAGAAAATCCCGTAAAAAATAAATATACATAGGTCGCATGCAAAATAACGAAATAAAAACCCACTTCCTAATCCCCATCACGTTCTTCTCGCCCCGTTCTCCGCGCCTTCCCTCTCAAAATTTCCTCCGTTCTAGCGTCTAACCTCCCGCTTTTACCGTTCTTTTCTTTTCCTACTCGTCGGACCCTTCGCATAAAGAGTAGGCGCAGATGTTTCGACGTCTGGGACCCCGGATCAACCGCAGAACTTCCCTTCTTATCAGCTTATTTCCCGGAGATTCGCTTTCTGTGGCGGCCGAAAGGGTCCTGTGTTTTAGAACAATGGACCGGATGGAATAGCGTCCACGTTTGTATTTGAGCGGCTAGCCGATGAGTTTGAAATGAGAAAGGAAATGGACGGCGTCTTGCGCCTAATAAAGAGTATTGTGGTAGCTGTATGAGGGGATGTAGATGATATGTATGAGAGGGTTTGAATTTGGGTTTTATATTTTTTCTGAATAATATAATTTGTTTAGTGAACGTTATGTGGCGACACTAGCTTTGTTGTCTATGTGAAGTTTAAGCATTGATCTTTAATGTTAGAATAGTTATTTATATCATATTAAGGAAGATATATTTCTTCGACTATCGGTCGACCATTTCGGTTGACTACCGAAGTTTTGGAAAAAAATTTACGTAAATATATGACAATTACATTGTTATCTTAATGTATTATTTTACGTATCCAGGGGCGTAAAATTCCATTACATCCCGTTGTTAAGGTTAATCAAGGTAAATATCTTGTAAATCGCACTTACGTCCCTGCAATCAGGGTGATAATGTAGTCAGTACTCGGAAAAGGCGGTTCTCCAGACATACATGGTCTTTCCATTCCTTCTTCGCAATGCACCCGCCATAACTTCATAGCTGTGTGGATCAAGTCGGTACTTTTGAGTCAGCTCTAGTATGGAACAAAGTACGAACAATAATTTCCAACCAATTAAATGTTTAATCATTAGAGGATTCCCATAAGCTCTACGTATTTGCTTTGGCACAAAGCCTTTCCCTTCCAGATGATATGTGGAATCTGGTTCGCGCTGACTAAGTTTTATACCTAGAAATTTTTGACACAACTTGTGTGCAAAACGGTAGAAAAATAGTTTTCTCAGACGAGAGTTGTGTAATAACCACTAAGCGCTACTAAACGCGGTCGGGCCAGCCCTAGCCGACGTCAGTGTGAGGGTGGTTTTGCCATGGCCTGTCCTAACCGACTTCAGTGCAAGGGTAGTTTGTCCTAGTCAGCCTTAGTCAACTTCATGATAGAAGAAAACGCCTGCAGAATAAAATTTTGCACGGCCTTATATACCTAAAATAGGTGTGACGTATCGTTTCTTCTACATGACGTATGGATGCAAAACAACTTCAAATTAAATCGCTACATAAGTATCAGAATGTTTGATTAGAATTGAATAAATTTTTCTATTAATAATTTTAGCCTTTTTTCTTATCTTCAAAAAAAAGTCTTCCAATTCCTGCGGACGGTCAACGGCTTGTCATCAGTTTTTTAAGTAGGTAACCAGATAATAGCTACCAGTCTATCCTTCGTAGACTTCGTAAACTTTGATCATAGATCTTATAATTAAATGGAAAATATGTACGATGCTGCTCTACACAAATTCGCGTAAATGGAAATACAAAACCACTTTTTCTTTTCTCCTTCTGTTCAAAATACATGGACATTGCCGCCCTTACTTCTCTGTCATTTCTTTCCCGGCAGCACTTTTTCATTTTCCGCAACAGTTAAATATCAGTGATGGTATCAGATTAGAGTCAATTTTTCTTTTTAATTTTCCCTAGTTCATCTCCCCAAACAGTAATATTCTCCCGTTATGGAAATATCCTTTTGCTTGTAGTTAATGAGTAGGATTCCTTCCTTATCCCAAAGAACGGTTACCATAAGTTTTTCGGCCAGCTAAGATATTTGCAATTCTTTCTGTAATATTACTTGTGAATGATCCAATATTTCCTTTCCACGGATCAGTTGCTTGAGAAGTCCAAAAATTCACGCGAACATGCAACACGGAGACGTAAGCATTTTCGACATTCATCTTCCCCTTGATGTTGGTAATGCTAGGATGGTCGTGAAGGATCTTCAATCTTGAAGGATACTTCAACCATTTCTGCTAGCTGCTTCTTCTTGAGACGAACGCCACTCTGTATTCTTTGATATTTTTGGATAAGTTCTGATGTGGTCTTTAAGTGATATTCACTGCTTGCTTGGAGATACCTCACATGTTCCTGACCTGGATTTGGGAGGAGTTACGTATTTATTCTAATTTTCCGCAAGAAAACAACACTTTTCACACAATTTCTGAGGACGTACGTCACCAATTCTACTTATTAATCCTTCAATAGATCTGGAATCTGCACGTTTCGTATGATGAACATCTGCATTTTTGGTCAATGTTTTATCTGGTATAATTAACGGCAAGAGACTCAATGAAGAAAACAAATTCTTAATCATTTAAGAAAAAATCATTTTTCTCAATTTTATCCATCTACCGTTGCATCTAACAAAAAACAGCGTCAAATGAATTAGTTTTCGCTATATAGTACCGCAGTACTACAAAAAATAAACATTATATTAACTCCTCTTCAAAGTTACTTGCACAAAATCCTTCGTTAGGTGCAAATTTTATTTGGCAAACAACGACAATTTCAAAGGCAACAACAATTACATTTTAAAACAGCACGTTGCTAACAAAAAATACAAAAAAACTAACCTACTAGTGGAACAAGGATTCTTCACAGCCGTACTCATTTCATTTGCGTCGCTGTATAATACCCCATTCCGCACCTTGAAGTGCGAAAATAGGACAGGAAAAGCGTTCTCTTGTATTTACTCGCGAATATGTCATGAAATCGTCGACAGGGCTTTGTCCCGACGACGTCAAATTAGAGCTCGACGATGAAACAAAGGATTACGAGCGGCTTTAACAAACTCATCTTCGCTCTCGCGAACTCGTCCGGCGAACATGGCTAACCGATATCTAGTTAGAACTTTCGCGAGCAAGATGACTGCAGACAGAAGGAGTACGTTCGCATTTTATGAGCTTGAAGCATGTAATGGAAAACGGTTGGTAAATATCCCCCGTAAGAGGAGCAAGTTTTCTCGAAGGAATAAATTGAAATTCTCCTGCACCGCGTGTCTCGTTTGTTGTGGATATGCCAAGGCGTCTCTTTGAGGTTTTGTTTGAGTATGCTACTTATTTAATTTCTTGTAAACTATGTAATGTAGGTTGGCTGTAGGTTTTCGAAGCAATTTTCTGTTATGACATTAGCTTTAAGGCAGTTTCTAGTTTATCAACTGTATAAATATATGAAATAATAAAATCGTCCATCTGCTGTAGGTAAAACGTATCCAACAAGGTAGAACATAATTCTAATTAACGCTATTAAAGAAAACCATATTCGCCGTTCAATAATTGTTGTTTAATAATCGTTTCTGTCTGTTGATGCTAGTGCTTCTGTAAAAATGAGGCAAAAAGACAATGCGCCTACGCAAATTAAAGCTGAGATGGTTGTTGTTTATGGGCGTTTTGCACTATCATTTGCCACAGTTAAGTGGGCAGCTGTATTCAAAGGTAATCGAACCTTGGGGGCGGTCAAAAACTGCAGCAGCAACCGATAACATTGGAAAACTTGACTGAATTGTGCTAGACACGACCGTCGAATTAAGGTTAGAGAGGTAGCAGAGTTTGTGAGCATCTCGAAGTAACGTGTTTGTTATATATTGATTGAAGATTTCAGCATGAAGAAGCAAACTGTGCGTTTGGAGCTGCGCTTGTTCATTCAAGATCAAATGCTTATTCGAATGAACATTTCCAAAGTCCTGTTGGAGCGGCTATAGCGAAATAAATCCAAGCTTTTGGGTTTGCAAATAACTTGGAATTACCAGTACACTCTTGAAGCCAAGGCGTAGTCGAAACAGTGGACTGCGAAGCCTCGGCCCCAAAAAGGGTGGGAAAGTGTTGGAGATTGTTTTTTGGGATACTCATTGAGTTGATCAACTACACATCTTGAAAAACGAAAAACAATAACAGATATGCCTCTGTTATATGCATAATTATTTGGCAAACTCAAGGCAGAAAAACGGACGAATTTGAAGAAAGAGGAAGTTTTGTCTTACCAAGATACCGCACCGTCTCACACTGTAATGGTCGCCATAATAAAAATCTACGAAATGGGGTTTGAATGGATAGACCCAGCAACATTTTTGGCTGTTGTTTAGGCTCAAAGTTTCGTTCAGAGGACAGGAATGAGGAGGCCGCCACATGTGGACACACGTGGACGTTGAGCCGCGCCAAGGTTTTTGAATTACAAGGAAACTATGTTGAGAAATAAAACTCAATTTAACAAAAAAATACTTGTTTTTTCAACTTTTTTTTTGTCAATTGGTATGTTCCTGTGTTGGCCAATTTGAAGGAACAAGCCCTTTTTTAAAATCAGTAAGAATGCTGCAGAAACACGCATAATGTTAAAGGAAGCATTTGGGGTGAATATCTATTTAACTTCAATCCTCATATCTTTAAAGTTATGATTCAATACCCGGTTAAATCTCCGAAGCGACTGAATAAATTATATTATCCGCTTCATCCCCTCTTTAAATCCAATTCCGAGGAATCCGGAAGACCCGTGTCGAAACTGAAGTTCTCATCGAAATGAAATTTGTAACCTCCTTTCGCCATTGAAGGCGTGGTAACGAGCTGTCATATCAAGTTGTAGACGTGTATATACATAGATACGTATGCAGATACAACATGCTGTAATTATACACATGACGATCGACTATATGAACAGGTCCTTGTTTGTAAACACACCCTCGTTAAAGCAGCGTAAGGGGTTTTGTGAATACCGCAACGAGCACCCTTCAATACCGTCGCGAAGAGGGTGGAATAAGTGGCGAACATACGCTTTTAACACGCAGATCCGATCGCGCATATACCAACATTTGCATGTGCGTACCTCTATGAAGTAAGGTGTTATGTCTATTGAATTCATGTGAATGTGATAACATCTGTTATAATATTTGATTTTCAATATATGTAATTATTAGTCATAAAGCAAAAAGAAACGGTCTTTTGGACTCACGAGAAGGGGTTCAAATTGCTCGAAAGTCGACAAAATTTGAGTCTGTCTAGTCGCATTGAGAACTTAGTCATTTGGGCTATCTTGCCCAACACTGCATTGTGGGATTATCTTATGGCACAAGGTTCCGCCACGACTTCTAAGCTCACATACAAAGAATTGCCAGAGCATCCTCACACTGAACAAGATCTTGTCTGTAAGATCGCCAGAGGTTATCGATATTATCCCGAAACAAAACAAAGATAGTCACAATGAAAGAGTCCACTTTCATCAATTTCCTTGTCTAAGAAAGTCACCTCTACCTACAAAGGCATCCATATCAGGCTCGCTAAAGACAACAAAAAAAGAGCTATCGTTCAGCAAATGGTATGGTTGAAGGTGGGATTTTTTTTTAGGTCATGTAGCCTTAAAATATCACTTAATTAAATTAGAATATGCCATCATCTGCATGCAATTCAGGAGGCGATTTTTTGCTTTCGCTCGACGTTTCGCCGTTTACGCTGACGGCTTCTTCAGGATAACTGAACTCATTCTCCGTTGTCCGACCGTGGTATATTATGTCAGTGCGGCCAGTGCTACGTCGGACCAACAGGAAGAGCTATCGCGGAAGATTTAAAAGAATCGAGCAATCAGCAGTGACAGACCATATATACGAGAGTGGACATAAAATGGATTTCAACAACGTAAAAGTGATAGCCACCACCAAGAACTACGGAAGAAGATTCATCAGGGAAGTCATACGTAGCAGGAGTCACCGAAAAAGTGGGAAAAATCCTGAGGAAACAGTACATATAAGTACGTTCCGGGATTGCAAAGTCAATCCAGTAGCATCTATCGACCGCTAAGGACAGGGCAGACAAAAATCGCACAGAAGGTATCTACAAGATAACATGTTAATGCGGGCAGTACTATGTCGGACAAACAGGAAGAGCTATCGCGGAAAGAATAAAGGACCACGAAAGGGACGCAAGATTTAAAAGAATCGAGCAATCAACAGTGGCAGAACATATACACGAGACTGGACATAAAATGGCAACAACGTAAAAGTAGCAGCCACCACCAAGAACAACAGAAAAAGATTCATTAGAGAAGCCATAGAAATAGAAAAGAACAAGACCGTCAACAGAGAAGGAGGGTACGGATTTTGCAACACGTGGAAGAGTCTACTACCCAGAATCGTCACGCGCAATGGAGCGGAAACTTCACGGCTGAATGTTCAGTTACTCTGAAGAAGTCGTCAGCATGAACGGCAAAACGTCGAGTAAAAGTTTTGACACACGGCGAGACCCGAGAGAAGTTAATACCAGTAACATAAATAAGGATATTTAGTCGCTAAAATCTCAGTTGCCAAAGGCATCTGTGCCATGGTCCGACTATAGTAATAATAACAGCAATAAGATAACTCCAAGCTACCAAACTACTTTGCATTTTAAAGAAAGAAATTGTTTTATAATGCTGTCAATTTATAGACATTTTAGAGTATCATGTGGATAGCAATGAGGTGAAAATTATAAGTGAAACAAGCCGAACCAATCACAAAGAAAAGTCTCGCAAAACAACAGACTGGCAGGAATATCAAAGTCAAATGCAGATAACAAAGTAAATATTTGACTATTAATTCCGCTTCCGAATGCTGCAAATAAATCTTTGAGAATCCGACGTGAGACATACCGCAAAACCAAAATTAGTCGCAATTAGAGATGTAACTTTGTCAGAAATTAACAGCCTCGCAACAACGGCGGTTTTGGAACGTCTGGGTAATTGTAACCTACAAATGAACGTATTTGGAACTACGTATTGTATTATGATGATATGTGTTTATATTCCCGGACTGGACAGTTTTCAATTCTAATGATTCGTGCAGAATTGAAGGCCGTAGTCGGAGATTTCCTTCAAAGTCGACTATTTGCGAACGGTCAAAATTGTTTAAATATGGTCAGAAACCGCTGGACGATGATCGCCGTTCAGGTCGCTCTGTTGACGTGATCACTTCCGGAGTTATTGAAGAAAAACAAGTATTTGATATTGGAGGATACAAGATTAAAAAAGCGGTAATTACCAGCTTTATTGGGAGCTTTAGAAACATAATTCTGCATCAATAGCTTGGAATGACAAAAATTAATGCAAGATCGGTTCCACGAACTTTTTCGCCATTCCAAATGTGTGTCCGGATGGAGACGTGCAAACAATTTTATATGTGGAGACGAACCAGATTTAATTATCAATCGACTTGTCGCCGGAGATGGAACCTGGGTACGTCATTTTGACTCGGTGCCAAAACAAGAAGCCACCCCAAGAAGCTTAAAGTCACTCTTCAGCAGGAAAAATAATGGCAACTATTTTCTGAGATTTTTAAAACGGGAGGTAAGCTTAATGCATCGCCTCAGAGGGGTGGAAAACTGATGCAAGGTTGCTCCAGAACAATGCACCAGTTCGAGATTTTCAAAAACTGCCATTGCCACATTCTGTGTGGTTTCATAGAAATTGACTATCCACCTTATAGTCTAGTTTTATCTCCCTATGACTGTTTTTTCTTTTCAAACCTCAAAAAAGTGCACTATGGGGAGACAAACCAAAGGATTTTTTTTTATAATGAGATGTACGTAATATTGCGTTAGGTTGGCGTGGTGCTTTTGTTAAAGCTTTGCAATTTTCCAATTTTGTCGCGACATCTAAGAAAGAAACGTTGATGAATCTAGATAATATCAAAATGGAAAAATTTTATTTGATATTAATGTGACCAAATCTTCATGTTGTACAATCTTAGATTTCTCTAAGTGTTGTCAAAATATACGCAATAAAAAATACATTTTTCGAGTCCTAGAAACGCAAAATAGTGAAAAAAAAAACTCGTTTCATTTAGGGGAATTTCGGGCTGTACGAGAAA
>CACRWG010004514.1:0-26675 GCA_902654985.2 Oryctes borbonicus
AAAAAGTTTCCAATTTGTTGCCAACTTTTACAGACACACTGTATATATTCTTTGTGAAGAAATGCATTACGCACCTGACAATTGTTACGCCACTGCCTGAAGGTCGACGCAGTTTCTATACGAATGGTCGAGGATTGCAAAAGAAAATCCGAACTTCCAACGAGAAATTTATTCTTGTGTATACACGCATTTATAAGAAAGTTACAGAAATAATAAAGAATTATCAAAATGACATTTGTTTCTCTCCTTAAGTAAACGGCGTAGATAAGCAGACTTTTCTAATCGTGATCATCGTCTTCCTAATAGTTGAGGAGTTTATGCACAGCTTGCAAGCACCGCCATTTATCCGGTAAATAAAACTGTTCGAATACGTAAGGGAATGGTGTGTCATAACCCGTGACTCTGGCCACTGGAGCCTCCAAGTACAAGAAACATTCCTCCTGTAAAAAACAGTTGCAGTTAAGATGCTTACTAATTCAAATGCGGAAAAGCACATTTAGTAACACGTGAGCAGCAGATGTTAGATAATTTTATTATAAATTCTACTTTATTTTATCAATATCTGTATATATATAGTATATATTCATTTAAATTAGTTACAATGCTAACGCCATATCCCAGTTCCTGTTTATTTTTTAATATAGAACGCTACAGAACTGGTGATACCTGAGCATTCAATTTCTAGGAAAAATTAAATGTTCCCTGTTGAGATTTTTTTTTGAATTTTAGGTTAGCGATGCGTAAACAATCAAAATAATACGAAAATAATTCAAACTGACTTGGCAATTAATGGAGTGTACCATAGATATCGTCTTCGAATGAGAACTTTTCACAGATCTATGATGCCGGCTCCAGATGGTTTCGCGTGCCGGGCAGGATAGGATTTTGGCGCCCATGCTTACACATTGTTTTAAGAGGACTCTTGTACTGCTCAATTATTTATTATATTTTAAACGAAGAAATATTATTTCTACGTTTTAATACGAATATAATTTGTATATAATTGAAAGTATATAAATGTATTGTGTTAGTCGCAAACGAGGTACTACAAATGTAAATGATTCTGAACAAACAACAATTTTGGACTAACATGGACAGAAGACATATTCACCAAAAACACTAGCTATTATAATATTGGAATACATTATACATACACGTTTTTCCTCGCTTTTAGAGATGAGAATAAATGTATCTTCTGTGTTATGTTCTCGGAGCAATCGTGTTTTCGGTCGACAATACTACCAAGGAATTCAGTCGATAGCTTCCTACTGTAGATCGCCAAAAACGTTTTTATCAGCTTTAATTTACTGAAATTCCTTTCACCAATAGCCACTTTTTTGGGAACACACTTTCTATTTATTTGTTCTGAATTTATTGTAGAGTTTCGATGGATAACGTAAGACTTTCTGGAAGTAAGGATTTTATTTCATCAGGATTCGTCCTCATTTATATCAGAACTGCTCCTATCAGTAAGAACTTTATGAAGATTAAGGCATTTTTTAATTCCGTTATGTCAGGTATATTATTTAAATCAAATGAAAAGTATCAAGTATCTTTAAAAAGTTTCATCTGTATTTATTGTGTCTGATATAACCATAAATATTCCTACCCCAAATTTTGATCTGTACCAACACCTATACAGGAATCAGTACACCAAGAGAACTAAATTATAAAAATTTCTACATCTTGTAATACACAGGGTGATAAAGACAATTGGTAACAACATTCTCCATAAAATTGCAACACTAAGATTGTAGTAGAAGTTACTATTATTTGTAAGAAAAATAACGAGTGGAAGACGTTTTGTCTTATCATTGTAATACACCAAAACAGTCCACAAAAAATTTAAAACCAAAACTTAAGGGCCCGCCGTTTAAGGTAAAACTCCGACAGAATTTTCTGTAAATATCGATATAATTTATAATTTCCAATTGGAGATGTATTTCTACTTTATCAGAGAGATTACTTTTAAAAAATGTTACATAGTAAAAACAATAGAGAAAACTTCGGAACTGTACCTATTATAGTTATGCAGTAAGTATATGAAAAATTTATTAGATAATGTATTAAAAATACGTAATTTGACTTCGGATAGTTGAAGTTATATATTTAGTAATTTTTATGAAATTGAATCAAATCAGATTTAATATAAACTGTAGTATGAATAATGACTTCTGATTAAAATTAGATTTAAAGTTATTAATTAATTGCACTTCACCAACTTAATTCATTCGGTCTGGCCAAGTAATAACTTGGGGAGTCCCTTCAATTTCATGTATTACGGGCATCCAGCGTTAATGCAACGTATGTATAGCAAAACATTGAGAGAGTCCTTAACCTTTGTCGAAATATTAGTTTTTCAGATGATCAATTCATGATTCGATTTCATTTACTTATTACCTTGAGCGTGATTCTAGCGCCTTCCGAGTTTTAGAGTACGTCTTAAAAATTTTGTTAAGAGATAAATTGTATTTTTGCAATTGCAGACTGATTATTGGGAAATATTCTGCCCTATTACAAAAATACGTGATTTACAACATTTATTTTCACTTGAGATGAAATTCTTTTTCACTTGACATTAAAGTTCCGGGGTGTTGGTTATTCAATGTAGTGTATTATATGAAATGACCAAATAAGTTCCTGCGGTTTTTGTATACATTAAATTACCATGAAAACCTTTTAGGTTGTTGATCGTTAGCACATATTTGTTACCTATCATCATCTACTTTAGTATGGATTCTTTTTTCGTTGGACACATAGCTACTCTTTTGATGACAATTATTTAATTCATATTTTAAAATAATTTAAAACTGCAAGGAAAAATATGTACCGCAGATAATACTGTAAGTAATCGAATAACAGAAAGATGGTTCATGAAATCAGAAGATTTCAGCTTGACTGATAAAGTACCCTTTGGAAGACCGAAGATCATTAACAATAGGTTGTAGAGGGAACTTCCAGTACAACATGCTTAGAGACCGAAGAAATGTTGAATGTGAGTGGCGAAACCATTGGTTTGTACCTTCACCAGCTAAGAAAGACGTGGAAGTTAAGCAAAGGGGTACCACATAAATTGTTGGATGATATCAAATTCAACCGTCTTACCATTTGCTAGGCAAACATATCACGCAACGATATGTTGCATGATATGTTTGCATGCATGATGTATTGTATTTGGTGGATAGCAGCCGGAATTGTTGAAATGTTGAAAAACGGCAGGTCTCATAATTCGAGGAAAACGAACCAGAAAAAAATTTAGTCAAAGGAAGCCATCTCAAAAATTTATTCCGCATCGGATAACATCCAGCATTTGACATGGTGATGCTTCTTACTTGATTTACTAAATTTATATCAAGCGTATACGCGAAAAAGAGAAGCAAAGATAAGAACAAGTTTTCTACATATGTTCCCGGTAAATGTTTAATTAAAATACTCTCAAGGGGAAATCTAGTTGGCGGTTCACATCGTTGAAATAAATAACGTTTATAGTTCAATCAAATTGCAAATTTAGTACATATGCTGAATTATTAAAATTTAAACAATATAACCTACATTGAAACAATGCACAGTTTGAAATTAAGATTGGGACTAGTTACGATTGAAACCGACAATTTTTAATGATGGTTGAAGATACCCAAAGCGCTCCTGCGCACACCACCTCATGTTAATCAATCCAAGAACTGATGGAGAGATGGCTGAAGGAACAGTACCCTGTTTTTGTCGCTGCTTCCTAGACGACAGGCATGTATTTCTTAGTACTAGAGGGCACTAATAAATTCCTGGTTCGTTGTTTCGAAGAGAAGGAATATAGCCGTGAATCAAATAAAGGTGTGAGGTGGAGAAAACGTGCTTGCAGCTACGCTGATGACGTAGGCAGAAACATGTTTAACATGGGTTAGTGTTTTTATCCCTCCTCGCATTACTTTTGCCTTGTGATGGGTGATTCCATCAATATCGTAGGGAAGCTGTATTAGGATTATTTTTGGTTGTTGTTTCTAGGCATTTTCTGATGTATTTTTAATTATTACTATTATTTAACTTTTTTGCTCCATAAGTGTTAATCAAACAAGAAACAATAAAAAATTAAGACAAACTTTGTTATCATCAGAAGTAATCAACTTAATTTCCTTTGGTATACATCAACAACTTTATCACGTTCCTTCTAATGTATTTTCTTTATCTTGCGTAAGACAAACAAAAACTAGTACATACATCCTAACAAATGACAAAAGAATCTCTTTATTAAAGATTACGAAGCGAAGGATACGAGAAAACTTATCTGGAACAATTGGGTAGTGTGTGGGCGCGTGAAAAATTGGAATGCTACGGAAGTCAAAAAAAATGGGAAAAGCAGGACACAAGATTAGCGACGTCAATAATCTTCCAATAACATTGACACTAGAAAAAAGGCGCCTGTCCCCTGTGATAGTGTGATATTTTTTCTATCGTTTGGTCATATACTATTCCCCAAATTCTATAAAACGTACAATTTTAAGACTCTTCTGAGAAATGTTCATCCAATTTCATTTTATATTTTATTCTCCAGAAGAATAAAAGTAGGAAATCGGCATTTTATTATATTATAAATCTGCTTAATCCAATCGTGTTTAGGTTTTTTATAAATAACATTTCAATCGTAGTCAGTTCTGATTGAACACTTTGCTTTGCTGATATCAATGCTTTTTTTTACATTAAAAGGTAGAATTGAGAGTTTGCGTCGTAGTTATGTTTGACGTACGAGAGTAGCCTAAAAAAATTTCAAACTTGAACATGAAGATGGCGTTATATGCCAAAAATATTCTGATAATATAATTTGGCATGCGTTGAAAAATAAATTCAAGAAAACTTCAGCTATATCGGATATTCAGCTGTTGTACAACAGTCGTGTGTGTCAGTCTATGTCAATGTTTCTGTGAAAATGAAGAAAGTCGAGCAGTCATTAAGTGTTTGCATTTGACGGGCAATACGCCTACGGAAATCAAAGTCCAGAATGACGTAAACACCGTCATTTGTCATAGTTAAATTTCGAGCAGTTGTGTTTAAACGTGGTCATACCAACAGGTTGACGATGAATATTCGGGAGGGCTAAAAATTGCAACTACTACCGATTACATCGGAAGAATTCACCAAATGGTGCTAGACGACCGTCGAAGTAAGGCTAGAGAGACAGCAGAGGCTGCATAGAGATGTACCATAGAGTAACTGCATATTTGGGCATGAAAGTGCTAACCGAGTTTGCTCAGTCAGAACCAAAAACGCAGTCAACTAAACACTTCCAAAGCCCTACGAAGCAGTTGAAGTGAAATTATTCATAGTTTTTGGTTCAATTAATAACTGCAGAGGAAACTTGGATACGGCAATACATTCTCAAAGCCAAGGGATAATCGAAGCAGGACTGCGAAGGATGGATCGGTTCCGAAAAACTGGTCGGGGAATTGATGGTGTTACGTTCTCCTAGTTTGAAGAACAATGCCGCTAGTCATCTGCTTCGGTGTATCTTTCTTGTGAGGCAAAAGGACCAATTGGTTATATGTAATTCTTATGTGTTTACTCGCTTAATCAGTTCATCTCAAATTAAACACAGTACGTAGATATACAAAATATATGTATTAAATAATTCCCTTATATATCTCTATATATATATATATAAATTCAAATACATAAATAGCATACTATATGGATTTCATAATTCGGTTCCTTCTTTGTGTGCGCATTCAAATGTATCGGAACATTCAATGTCTAACGCTAGGGCCACCACAAAACCCTACCGGAGCATGAGCGTCTGGTTGAGCGACAGCAGCAAATAGCCGATTACTACCGCAACAAGATGCTATACAACTCACGGCTACCCCCACGCTCGCGTTATTTCGTGTACTTATTTGATACACCACCTCTAGTATCTTGCACTGAGCTGCTGTCCCCATGTATAAGCGGAAAAAACAGAAACCAACGATAGTACGGGTCTGAGCGCTGCGTGACTCACAAGCGAAAGAGAGTAGGCAAGGCAGTCATAGTAGTTCGTACATTTGACTTCCGACGAAGTTTCGATAACTTGTACGTAAGTGTACGTTACCGGCGGTAACTGGTGGATATTCCTCACCTGGCGCTCGACCTGACATATGCATTAGCAGGAGCTTCATCAAACAGCTATAATAAATGACTATTAAAGATATTTTTAATTACAACATTGACGAATTTTAAATATTTGCGAACTGTATAAGAAATTATACGTATTTTCACATTGACGGCGTACACGTTAAAGTTTAAATGATGCCAAATATGGAATATATAAATTTATACAAGGCAAAACAAAAGAAACATTCAATTTATCATAAAATAGACACAAACAAAATATTACTTTCAAAATAAATAAAATTGGTTACATTTATAAAATAAAACAAAAAAAAGTCCTTAACAGATGGCGAAAGTGTTTTTTGGGATAGTCCCGAAGTTGAATTAATCAGAATCCTGAAAAAGGAAAGACAATAACGGGAGAAAGAAAATTTTGTTCCCCCAAAACAACGTACCGTCTCACTTCATTGGTCGCCATGTTACAAATTCACTTGTAGTTCGAAGTGATATACCATCCGTTCTACGCATCAGATCTGACCCTTAGTAACTTTTTCCCGTTTCCCAGACCCCTAGTTTCCCTGGGAAACGTATATAGATTTATACAGACACTATATTGGAAAAGCAAAATTTGACAAAAAATACTTGTTTTTGTGTTAGGTTCAAAACTTTTTGCACTACCCTGGTAAACAGCATATTATGAATTAAGAATTGTGAAATGCAAGTATCTCAATTGTCTATACAGGATATTTCAGAACTCCGCCGACAAACTGTCAGAGTCGAATCTATGTCAGATGCCATAATAAACATGTGAAAATTACTTCGGATGCGAGATATTCACTAATATAGATTTTCAGGAATATAATCAAGTAAATACAGTTTATTTACGGAATGAACATACCGGACATAAAACATTTAATCAGACTGTCATAAAAAGGGCTTAAAATGTCTACCTCTTTTTCTCAATGCACATAAGTGAAACCAAGAAAGCCTTGTGCGTAGTGACTAAAATAAGCAGTTGCACCGTTACACATAAATAACGGTGACTATGGTATGCAAGTTTTACATATTGCCTCAATTTCGCATTTTAAATTTATCTGTACGTTTGGCTATTCGCGGCTATTCACGCAGCTATTCACATGTGAATATTTTCCATTGCCATAATAGCATGCATTCCATATTCCATATCATAATGTTGCTACCTTCGTGCTCAAAACTAGGAATGATGCAATCCTTATGAAATTCCTCGTTAACTCTATGACGCACAGTGGTATTTCAACTAATACCAAATAGCTGAGAAAGGTGCTATCAATGTGCTTCAAAAACAATATTTATCTTGTAAGGTTGACGTGATGATAACATTTAGAATGAAAGCAATATCTTTCTTACAATTCTGTAAAATTTGCTTCTTCGGACCGCAATACCCATTTTTCGCTCTGAATTGTCCTGGTGTCTCATTCTGAAAGGCTTTTCTCTCGCTTTATATAAAAGACGCTAAAATCGTGGATTGTCCGCTATTTAAACGTCTTCCTACCGTTCCAACTAAAATGTTTGAACAACCTTCCGTACTAGTTTCTGCAAACAGCTGCAAAGACGTTTTTTTTCCTTTCCCGAAAAAAGCCCCTGGAATAGACGGTCCTCTCTGGCTGTAGTTATTGTGAAACGGTTCATTTTTATGAGATATAGTACTTTTATACCTAATCTTAACTTTCGGGGAGTTTTAGTTTCCGATATTCCTATAGTCCAAAGTAACGAATTATGTCATCTTTGTTTCACTTTGATAGCTTTTGAACTAACAGCCCATACGCAACTGAAATGCGAGTACTAATGAATATTGAAGCAACACATTTGTGTAACCGACTTTGATTCTTTAAAATTGTTTGGGTCTCGATTTTATATGGTTTCTAGGAGGAACACTTGAAGAATACCTCATTTTTCGTTAATACTAACATTTACAAAAAGCTACAGGTGCTCGGTTTTATTCGATAAAGAGATCAGAAATGGAAATAAACGCATAGCTTAAGTTTGTATGATATACGTCCCATATATCTAACTAATGTACAAATTAGGATGATGTAGAGATATAGAGAAAATATTCATATGGTTCAAACACAAAGCTTTGTTAACAAGTTACTAGAATACAAAGCTTTATCATGTGGCTCATATAATAGTGGACCGACGCCAATCAGCTCATTACAGTTGAAGATAATATCTGAATTTTTCATGAATAGTACGAAGTATCTAAGTGTTGTGATTGACGAGCATATGAAAATCATCATGTAATGTTTGTTTCTAATGGGTTATGATTCATGGCATAAAAATTTAGAATTTAGAAAAATGCAAAAAAAACTCATATCAATCTCCCACTGTGTGTTCTTGATATTTTCTTTTTTTGCAAAAATAAGGTTTGTGAAAAATTTAATATGGCTGGAATTAATTTATTTAAACAAGCCAGAGTTTAACTACAGATCATTTGAAGTATTTGTTGCAACAATTTTTAAGACGAGATATTATATTGCAATACGTTATTGCCAGCTTAATATAATCACACCCATATTACGTTTACGTACCATAGGTAACTACACCACAGTCTGTAGTGTAATGCGTTAAAGTACTACTCTTCTGAAAGTACTCTACTTCAATTTATTGGCAAAAATATTACTTTTGCAAAATTCACTATTTGTTCTTGTTTAAATTGAGCAAGTAAATATATTAATCGTATACTTATTCTTGTAGATATTAATTCTTGGGTGAAAAAATATTGTAAATGATTTTAATAACATCTCTAATTAAATATTTAACAATAATCCTACACCCGCTTTCTATCCTACCTATTAGTTTTTCCAGGTACGCACAAAAAAGGAAATCATGGATTATAGAAAGCTTTACCTGAATAGAAGCTGCCAATTCAGCACCAAATCCTCCTGTCAAGGGAGCTTCATGCGCAACAAGGACTCGCTTAGTTTTCTTAACGGACTGAAACAAATAAATTTCGATAATTGTGAAACACCAGTTCATTACAACAAGAGTTACTGCTGCAGGGGTAAGTGTTTCGTTGGAGCTAGAGATTTTAATAATATAATGTCGTGTAAACTGCCAGAAACTTGTTTTCTAAAAAATAAATTAATTAATTTTCACAGTTGGCAGATCCGAAATCCGTACGATCTCTGGATACGGGCTATGTAAAGGAAAGGTTCGCATTCCTTTGAATAATCAAACTTGAACTTGCGGTTAAAATTAATCATTTGGCCAAATACGTTTTCTTTTAAAGGCAACTGAAACTGGCAGATTTTCGTCTCTTCCCCTTCGCCCCTTTGTTACCGATAGCATTTATCAAATATCAGGGCTAATTGCTATATACCTTTTGAATATAAAACACAACTCAAATTTCTTTAAAAAAATGCCCTATAACTCCCCGCAATATGTCACAAGAGTTCACCATTTAACGCCTAACTACTTGACGTTAGCGTGACCAATGTGGACGTTTACCACCGGACATACCGATTTCTTACCCAGAAGTCTTTCATTCACGAAATTATTGTAATAATTCGGTACCAGGTTGTAGAAAAATGTTAGATTAAAAATGAACATTCGCGACATGACGAAAACAGGCCGACGACAAATAATTCAATCATTCCCGCGGGATTATCGTTATCTGGAGATAAATTTAACTAACAAAACATCTGGTACGGGGAGAGGGGAAGGGAGGAGATGAAAAAAACCGCTGGAAAGTTAAAAATGGTTCAGAAACAAGAATCGTTCTCGAACCGTACTTGGGTGAACGTCATTCCATATAGTACCAACGACATTGACCTTAAGAAAAAAATTGTTTGTCAATTTTGATGTATAACGCAACGATTTCGTTTCGTCGTCCTTCGTCGATTAAAGTGGTACACTACTTTTTTTTAACCATATCATAAAGCTAATTTTTCTCGTTCTTTTCTAGTTCCTCCTTCAAAATTAAGAGAAAGCAAAAAAAAATTAAAAATAATATATCTTGTTGTTGGCAAAGGTATTTATAAATGCTGCATAGCAACATAGTTTTGATTTATACGTTAGTCATTTATTTATTGTGTTAAATATCATTCCGGTACTGCTCTCCAGTAACAGAAGACTGCCGCACGAGAGACTTCAACTAATGAGGACAAACAAGTGCTATTAGAGGTCATCCAGAATGAACATTCTTCGAATTAGTGTCTTGAAACGACGGGTTCGGTACATTGCGTATTTTGAAGAAATGCAAGTTTCACCATTATAATCTCGTTCTACTTCAAGAATTAATTGAAGATAGTTTAGGTCAATGTGTAGATTTTACGGTGAAGCATTTTTCTCTTAATAATACTGCTAATTGCCGATAACGATACAACTGGACGATCCAGCGCCAACCCAAAATAAAAACTACACCGTTCTATTTTAAAAAATGAAACTATGTCAAACGTCAAAACTACCAAAAACATTTTTCTTGCACAACCAAAAAAAGCTCTCGCCAAACAACTTTTTCACAAAATAATTTTTCATATAATGTGCTGTAGCAGTTTACAATTTGAAAACGCTGTTGGTCTTTTAATAAACAAATAGTGCTTTTGGTTACAAATTATCACATACATCATAAGTTATAAATTTTTATTAACATTTTGAGTAACACTTATCATCAAAAAAGCACTTCACAATGATATTAAGGTGCATTCATTAGCAAATACATAGTTGTAACAAGAGTTCAAATAAAATCATGTAAACCACACCACACCTATATTTCCATTCATTCATTGAACAATTAAATTAATTTATTTAGCTTTTAGGAAAGGCGTATTAATGCTTGTGATACGCATTTGTTGTAACAATAGCTACAAGCCTGTTAAAAAAAAAGCAGAGCAAAAGTGCTGTAATAAGATTCAAAGTTTATATTTATATAAATAATTTATAATCAAAACAAATTGTAGGGCCCTGCAAATTCATCGAGAAAAAAGAAATGGGACAGAATTCTAGGAGACTAATTTGTCGAGACTCTCGGGCTCGGCGAGAATCTCGACCTCAACATTTGAAAATCAATATTAGTTATGTCTACCATTACCATACTGAATATTTTCTACAGAAACGCCTACATATATGGAAAGACAGTGATATGCTACTTGTCGAAGGGATTACATCTCCAGATTTTTTTCACGAATTAACCGATACACTTCTACTAATCACTTTCATTTTCAATAACTACAACTTTTTTACTTTTAGCAGTATTGCTTCTGTTTTAAAGCGTTTCATTGTTTAAGATAAATGAATGGAAAAGTAACTGCACACAAAAAATAACTACGCGTTGAATATCTCAGCTATTTATGAGCGAAATAGGAGAATCTTTGTCTGTCCGAGATTCTTCCCAAATAACAGCTTGAGTATAGAGATCTTTAATACTCGTTAAACACTCTTCATATTATTGAATTGATACAAAAATCAACTTATCAACAATATGGCGAGACTGGAAGCCTTTACCATATCGATTTCTGAAGCTCTGGAGGGGTCCAGGTCTTTTTTCCCGACTTGAAGCTCTTATACAGGAAAAGACAAAAACTGCAAACAGCGTTCGTACTACCTCATGAGGTAATTTGTTGATTTCACAGGGTCGTGATGACCTAAAGCTATTTAGATAACGCGAATGGCAGGATAAAATCAAGCCTCTGGCTGTTGAGGACTCTCTTATCAAAGTTACACAAATCCCTTAAAAGAAGTGGCAAAAAGAAAAAGCCAGTGCTTGGGAAAGACGGGAGAAAGATAAAGCCGAAGCTTATGCGAATTATTTGGAAGACGTCTGCGGCGAGGAATCCCTGGCTGTGGGCACGCTGTTCGGGAGGTTTCTGCGTTGCAGAGCGGTGAAGTTCTCGACCTTGCCACGAAGAATGAATTATCGGCTATCGTAGAAATCTTAAAAAAGGGAAAAACATTCGTCCTTGACAATATCACAAGCCGAACCTCCAATGCCTCCCTCGATGATTGAAATCTAGCTAAATATTCGTCAACTGTACTCCGATTATTGTATTTCCCTAAAATCTGAAAATAGGTCATGGTCGTGTAATTCCCAAGTGTGACTTTCGCGCTGGATTATCAAATGACTTTCAAACTCTCAGACTATCTGGTATGGTTGAGCCGCAAGGAGACCGTTGGTTTTTCTGAATTTTACGAGTGCTTTTGACACGGTCTAGTATGACGACATCATCTTTAAGATGAGGAAAGTAGGTTTCAGTCTACTCTTTAACAAGTACCCTCCGGTGTGGCGCAGAACCCTCTGTTGGGACTAGACATGTTTATCATATGGCTGGCTACGTATGCTAATGTTACAGCTGTTTGTAGATACAGCCGTAACGAGACTATTGTAATTGGGAATCTACAGCATGCGTTGAACGAATCAAAAACGGTTGCAGTCAGATTTACTAGAAAGAGGTATCCTGCGGCGGATAATGTTTTATTGATGGAGTTTGCTTACCATGGTCCTCTAGTGTACAATACGTGGGAGTGAATTTTGGCCAAAAGCTGACCTGTAAATCCAGATCGATGCCACGGTGGCTAAATAGACAAGCGCGACAGGAAGTGTAATCTTCTTGTTATGCAGACGCAGTTCACTTCCTATAGATATGAAATTATTAATTTACAAGCAGTATCTAAGACTCATTTAACTGTATGTACAGCCGCCAATAATCATCTCCAGCAAATGGAGACACTGCGAAACAAAATCCTTAGAATGATCGCGCAGGCCACATTGTTCACAAGGAACGTGCATCGAAATTGATCCAGTTCCACTTTGCATGGTTCGCGCGAAAGCCATGCAACAATAGCAGAAATTCGAAAAGCAAGGTTATTATTTACCAAAATCTAATAAATGTTAACGAACTTACTATAAAGCCCAATTACATAAAGAAAAATCAAAACAAAACCGCCTAAACCGGTGCTAAATCTGAAGGAGCAGTTCAGATGGGGTAAGCACCAAAAATAATAGATTTATTACGCTTCCGTTTTGTTTCCGAGTGCCAAACAAAAAAATGTGTGGACTGCGATTTTTATCACCCCAAGAAGCTGTTGAAAGCTTCAAAAGCCATGTTTGAAAAAATGGTTCGGGAATTTGTTCGAACGGATGCAACATTGTATAAATCTTAATGGCGAACAATTTGAAAAACTATAAAACGAATTGCACCTTTTTTTTCATTGTTTTTGTAAAACTCAAACAGCATCCGTCGTATAAATAAAAGTTTAATTACATAACCCATTTAAAGTGCGCCAATGTACGGGATACTAACATAGTTTGGGTAATTTAGCCTCTACTATTAATGGTATTAAAGAAGATAACTGCAGAGTGCATTGTACTCTTGAACTTTGAGGCTTAGGTTTACCTTTTGATTACATTGTTTTTGTAAATAATATTGATGGACATATTATTACATTATTTGCAAATAATTTTGTTTGCCTGTTCGCTAAAAAAATAATCCTAATTGTAAGCCAATTAAAAATAACTTGAATAATGGGCTTTCTTTTATGTAATTCGACAAATCGCCGATTAAGAGACGAAAATCCAATCGATTATAATATCGACCGAGGACACCATGTGCCCGCTTTCTGTAGTCACTTGGGATCTCCTTAGAATGCGCCGATTGTGTGCATGTCAAACACCTTCCAGAATAATTTCGTAGCAGGCGCGCGCATTACACAATAATTGAATTTTTTACTAAATTAGCGAGACAACTGCTGATAATGTTTTGTCGTCGAACGTTTCGCACGTAATTGCAACAGATAAGTGCGTTACATGAATACTTGACCAGCCAATCGAGCGTTTCAATTTGAACGTTTGCAGTCTACTCTAGAGTAGCCTGTAGTAGTAGAGAGTAAATCGTTTAATATTGTAAATTTACTAGCTGTTTTTGTTAACGATTGCCTGTAATGTAGCTTTTATTAAAAGTATTTAGTATTGTGATATTATGAATGATTATATGACGAAAACTACTGGTTACAAAAGTTGCTTTGTCACGTTGAATGCGGTATTTCAGTTAATTGTGCTTTCTTTATAAACAAATATTGTATTTACAATGGCACACACAGGCCCCAAATTCAGTTCTAGGTGGACGAAATTATTTTTTTGGAAAAAACGTTATTGGAAAAAGATAAGGAAAAAATAAAGTACTAATTCTGCCAATTTTTGTTTCAAGTGTGTTCTTTTACATTTGTTTAGAGTTGTTTTTCTTTGTTTTCATACTACTTTTATTAAAACTTTTTTTGGTCGTACCCGACTGAGAGTTTCCTGTAGACCGAATGTTGATGGAGTTTCATCATCATTTTCTTTTATGTCTACTTTGAATTCTTTGTTAGGCCACTGTGCATACCTTCGTTCAAAAGCATGCTTACGTGTAAAAGTTGCCTGGAATCATCTACATTATATTTCTGTTAGATATAAATGTAAACGCTAGAGTTGTTATCCGGATTCGGATCATTCGGGATTCGGATATCATACGGGACTTTTGGAATAGAGCGGTGTTTGTACACATGCATAGCTCGTGCCTTTTCAGAAATCTAAAGCACTAATCATCTTAGAGACAGATGTTCCCATGGTTCCATAATTTTTTATTCATTTTTTTTTAGTTGTACTTCCAATTCTGACCATCTTTCCAGAAGCGAACGGATTATTTTGCTGTGTTTGCAACGCAATTTTGTTAGTTCCTCTCGGTTTTTCCACTTATGAATCATTTTCTGTGCCGGCGATGGCTTGCACATAGATTTTGTAACTCACGTTGTATGTTAGTGTTTTTGTTTCACACGCATCTTTCTAATTTTAGGATAAATTTGAACGATTTCTATTTCTCGTGACCTAACTTTTGGCGTTATTGGTAGTTAAATTACATGCAAACGATATAGATTTTCTTATTTTAAATTGAATAGCCTGTATATTTTTGTATCATATTTGGGCAAATGGAAGGCGAATTCAACGATACCACATAAGTTATACTTTATCTAAACAAGGATCGAAAATATAAAAAATCCATACGTTAATTTTCACAAATAGCATGAATACAAAATATCTCGTATAGTTTGTCTTCATAGTTTGAGACAAATCAGTCCACCGACTTTTAATTCATATAAAGGTAATACAATGAAGCTTTAGTTCATGCTTATTTGGTAGTTTTCTAAAATTTCAAAATGCTACACAGGAAACACCGTTTCAGCATTTATGCAGTTATAATGGTGTTATATAAACAATAAAAACTTGCCTAGACAGATGTGCACCTCGTTTCCGTAACTCTGTGGCTAAAGTGAATCAACTTGCGACATTTTCTGTTGAAGAAATTAAATCTACTTTTTACTAATAAAGATTGAATAAGAGGATATTTTAATCTACTGCAACGTGGTCTTAAAATATAAACAATAAAATAAAATCATTTCATTGCTTTGTTGTTAAGTTTGCTCTTATGTACGTCTTATAACCAAGATTAGAACCAAAAGAGTGAGAACGACGTCTATATACATATGCGTATGTGTATGTACATACGTCGTTCTATCGAGTCCGCATATATAATTGCAGCGTATAGTGAAGAAAAATTTCAGTGGTGTCCATTTACCTCGCATACGGTGTCTCTATCCCATGGCAGGATCGAAACGAGGTCGATTACTTCACATGATACGTTAAATTTTTCACTGGCCAACTGTGCCACTTCGAGTAGAACATGTACTTGAGTCCCCCATCCAATTAACGTGACCGCGTTCCCTGAAAAGCGACAGTTAATTAGATTAGTGTTGGATTTTTCTTACATGCATGTGTAATAAAGCAACAGGTTCCGACACTTCACTTCTGAAGTAGGAGGGTACTTTGGAACCAAGGGTCTCGCTGTGCTTAGGTTCATGAACTTACTAATGAATACCGTTTAGTTAACCCGAAAACTGCACAATTACATATGTAATTCCTAAGAAATTTCCATATAATTTACTATCGATTTACACAAATTCTAATTATTCTAGAAATTTATATCAGTTCTATTTAAAGCAAGAATTGAATAAAATAATAAATTGTATACTTTGGTAATAAGAAATCATTCTAAAGTTATAACGCTTTCCTTTTATAAGGTAATCCCTGGAAACTTTCAGCCCGTGAATTTCAGATAACTGTGTTCTACTAAACTATTTCAAGAAGAAATAATTCTTTGAAGTGTATTTTTCTCATCAATTAAATGAAGTAACGAATTTGTACATAGCGAGGTTCTAATACTTCCCAATGCGAGCTTTTGAACCATAAAAGCTTGTGTTTTTTAGAAAGGATAAGGCGATTTTCACTTTTCTAATCCAACTTCTAGCACTTCCGCTATTGCCAGAGCTTACGTCAACTTTCTTATTTTAAATACAACACCCACTATGTTTATGATTTTGAAAAACACAATTCCAACGATACTACATAAGTTATACTTTAGCTTAAAAGATAGTAGAAATATACAACAACAATACATGTTTTAGTGCAGTTTTGCTATTATGTAAACTTGTTTAGGAAAGAGCCCCAAATTATATTCTGTGACGCCAGATTGATCCGAGTAGCCTGTTGCTAAGCAACGTAATCATAGCAATAATATAAGCATAAAATTTAATGGTATGCTTGTTTAAATTTGTCAATGTTTAATAGACAGTGCGCTTATTTTTCAGTCTTTCATGTTGATTTTGCAATAGCTAATGCATGGACCATGTAAGATAAACCTCAAGTAATTTGATACTCGGTGAATTTGGCAAAAATTACCACGAAGTGGAAAATAAGAAGCAAGAAGCTACATCTGAGAATCATGTTAATTTACATGAGTATCGTAGTTTTTGTGTAAAGGATTTTTATTTTCCATCCTTTCTTTTTATTATTTTATTATCAATGAAGTCGCAATTATTGATTTTCCTAACATTAATAAGCCTTCTTGCATTTAATGAGCTTAAATAAATATGTACAAAAAATTGTTCTCAGATATCTTACTCGCTTTATCCTATGTTATGTTAAAAAGAAAGAAATGCAGGTACATTTCCGTTAAGATTTTAGTCGGAAAAAAAAGTCCAATCACTTGGTTATTAAAAATTCCACACCAAATATCAATGAATTAAAAGGAACGGCAAAATGGAAATTTCCATCTCCCCAGCACCAAGAGTTTTAAAAATTAACAATTTTGTTTGAAGAAGATGTACTTTCGTCGCTAAAAAGCATATGCAATAATTAAAACGATTTCTATTATGTTCGTTTTAGTTATTCCAATTTTCATTAGATACCTTTCAAAATAGCTGGGTAAAATTAGCAATAAAACTTGAAAATAATTAATTTAATTTAAACAACACAAAAAGATGGCAGTCTTCTTGCTGTTTCGCTATCGAGGATGCTGTTTAGATATATCGGAGACCGAAAAAGCACTCATGTCCCCAAAATGTCGAAAAAAAATCAATATTTTACGAATATACCATTACCACAATTGTCAAAGCAACCACTTCTGTTATATATTGACACTATTACGTCACAAGATAACCCATAAATCACACTTACGTCGCTCCAATTAAGACAGCGATGATTGACTTCCCTAGCCTGTAGTAGGAAAAAGTTATTTAAATGTAATCAACGTTTTTATCATATCCTGTTGCTGATTGAACATTTGATCAGATACGACTATCTAAAGAGCAAACAGTATTTGTACTTGAATATTCTTATATTGACAAACTTTTCGGTTGTCAGTTATGTAAACATCATCCAATAACAATCGCGAGTCAACCCCATTACTGAAAATGAAATAGAATTTGACATAAATTATAAATTATACACATAATTAAGCCTGCAAAAACGAGTACACTTTCTCTCGTGTCTCGTCGACACTCGGGAAAACCAGTAGGTAATACGAATCCATTCTCATGAGACGAATAAATACGAGTCTATCTAGTCTTTGCTAATTTCGTAAAGCGCAACTCATTTCTGCAGGCTTACGTATAATACATTTTCTTGATTTTCTTAAATTTCGCAGACGATTTAAGGTATTAGAGGCAATAGTAGACACATTCGCTAATTTTTTCGGGCAATGCCACAAATTAAATATTATTATCTAATCGGTGGCAATGCATGCAAGTATGATGTTCATTGTCAGAAATACGTCGGCCAAATTTTAAAATCTGTTCATATACTTAACACAGAATTTTTCAGATTTGCCATTACTACCTTGTCTAATTAGAGATTCCTTTGTCTTTACTTTTCTCTCTGAAACTTCACGCACATGTCATCTAGCATAACATTGTTAGCGATGCTAACAGAAAATGTAGTTACAGGTAGGTGTATATATTTATTTCTGACAATTTTATATACATTCCATATTTTCCTACTCCCATAAACATAGGCGCTAAGAAAATCAGCGAAGTGAAACTGTTAGAGAATAAACAACTATCTCTTAATTTTAATTAATTCGACACTGGAGTTAGACCGGTTTAAAACCTAATTAGCTAAACCTGTTAACAGTTAGGCCAATTAAAACGGCGTAGCACACCGCCGAGGATGTAAGCACTATTCTGCGCTATAAATCCCCAACCCGATCTTCAAAGTGTTTGAAGCATACGGGCACAATTATGTAATGGTATATTATTAAGCATTGAATGTCGTACGTGCAGAACTATTAAGAAATACTTAATGAACGTTTCTAACAACAAAATGCTTATAACTACACGTCATTATGACAAATAAAATGCAAATAAAATTAAGAATAACAATTTTTAATTATTGTTAAAAGAGTAAATCTTAAATTCCAGATTTTAAAATGATGTACTGCTTTTTCAACTTAGTTACCGCCATCTGTTTATTATTTACCAAATGTTATCGGACACTCTAAGTATAACCAATTTTTTAGATGCCGATAATATAGAAATTTATAGTATTGATATCTAACAAGGGTATAGAAAAGTTTTCGAGGAATCTTACCTGCTTGTGCAATAGATGTCGCGAGGATTATTTCTACTATACCATTATAGATGTCACCGTACGTCCGATTATTAAATAAATAACTAAATAATAATACGTAGGCAAAATAGAGCGTTGAAGAATCTACCGCTCAAGTTGCTAGTCAACCTGACGCAGATCTTCAACGCAGTGCTCCGACTGACGTACTATCCGACCCGGTGGAAATCTGCCAGGGTTATCCCAGCCTTGAAACCCAAGAAGGATCCCCATTCTCCGGACAGTTATCGACCGATATCGTTGCTCGGGACCATCAGCAAGATTCTCGAATCTCTGCTCTTGGCCAGAATCAACGCGCATCTTGTAGATAACCGGCTAATGGACAGCGACCAGTTTGGATTCAGGTCAGATCACTCCACAACTCTCCAGTTGTACCGGATTACGGATCAGGTCACCACTGCCTTCAACAGGAACCAGACGACCGTCATGGTATCCCTGGACCTGGAGAAGGCATTCGACAAGATCCGGCATGAAGGACTACTTCTGCTTTCCGCCGAGGCTCCTTAAGATCATCAGATCGTACCTCAAGGACCGAAGATTCCACACCATTGTTAATGGGACGGAATCTTCAGAGAGGAGCATGATATCTGGAGTCCCACAGGGGTCGGCGCTAGGCCCAGTCCTGTTCACGATCTACGTCATGGACATTCCAAAACCGGAAGATCAAAGAGTGCTGAATGCCATCTACGCAGATGACACAGCAATCCTGGCTACATCGTGTAACGCCGAGTTGGCGGTCAAACTTGCGCAGGCGCATTTGACCAAAATCTCGAACTACTTCGATGACCAGGGACTCACGATCAACCCCAGGAAGACGCAAGCGATTGCGTTCGCCTGGAAACAACACGGTTCGCTTCCCAAGATCAAAGTCAGAGCGACGGAGATCGATTGGGACAGCAAGATCGAGTATCTCGGAATGATCCTAGACGAAAGGCTGAATTTCGCGCAGCATCTCAGAAGAGCTCGAAACAGGGCACTAGGTGCAGCCAGACAGTTGTATCCCATCCTTGCAAATTCCCACCTCAACCCTAAAACGGGCGTCATGCTGTACAAGGCACACATACGCCCGATCCTCACCTACGCCAGTCCCGTCTGGGTCACGGCGGCACCCACCCACATTACCTCCCTCTCGACCGTGCAAAATCGCTGCTTGCGATTAGTACTCCACGTACCCCGATCCACCTCGCTGGCTACGCTGACACACCTGAGCGAGACCGAGCGGCTGCAGGAATTCCTGGCACGGCTCAACAAAAACTTCTTCCGGAGGATGCTAACCAGCGAGAATCCCGCGATGAAGAACGCCACCACCCGAAGAACAGCTTCGGGATCGAGGCACAAGACCACCTACGATCACCTGAGTAGGCTGGCATAAGTATCACCATAGCGCGTACTAACGCCTTACTAACTAATATGTTTCTGTTTTAGTAACCGAGAAGGGAGTCTACCAAGAAGACTCCGAGACCCAAACAACTAGGACCGAGGACCCCAGGAAAATCATCAACCCGATGGAACTGGAGGAAGCAGGACAAGGATCCAGAAGAACCAACAGCAGTAGCGTAGGCAAAATACTTGATAGGAAAATGAAATAAGAAAATTCAAAAATAATAAAAAAAAGTAAGGTCGCTAAATGAATTTTAATTGTTAAAAAACGAAATGGTACCCAGTTATATACAGTGCGACCTACTGGCAATGGAAGCACCCCTGAAGAACCTCTATTTTAGGCTAAAATGAAGGTTGATGATGAGGAAAATAAATTGGAGACTGCAATGTTATTCTCATCCTTAGTAGAAATGTCTTTCGGGTGATGTCGTGTAGTTAATATATTACTTGACGTTTCGCTGACTATCCTGTCAGCTTCTTCAGAAGATTTCTGTTGTTGTCTTTTGCTGCTCGTTATATTTTCTATTTTTGTTCCGCTTTGCTGATCCATAACTGTTCTGCTTTGCTGATCCGTAACCGTTCCGTTCCGCTGAATCGCGTCGTTCGCTGTATGACTCCGTAGTGTTATCTCCACGTATTGCTGATCGACGTCGAATCACTCTTCACCAATGTACCAGTGGAAGAAACACTAGAGATCATCAGGCAACAACTAATACCAAAAGGACTACAACTTGATCTGATTAATTTGGCGAGACTCTGCCTTACTTCGACCTATTTCCTGTGGAATGGAGAATTCTACGAACAAGCGAGTGGCGCTGCAATGGGATCTCCTTTGTCACCTGTAATCGCCAACATCTTTATGGAAGCGTTCGAACAAGAAGCCATCGAATCTAGCAGGATGAAACATAAATGCTGGTACAGCTATATAGACGACACATTTGTCATATGGCCACACTGACCAAAAACTCTCGAGGAATTCCTGCAACACATCAACAGACAACACGCAAACATTAGCTTCACCATGGAAATCGAAGAAGACGGCACCTTACCATTCCTAGATGCCCTAGTGGAGCGCAATGACAGCAGCAAACTAGGCCACAGTGTATGCCGCAAGAAGACCCACACAGACCGGTACCTGCATGCAACATCTCACCACCATCCTCAACAGAAAAGATCCCTCATCAACACTTTATTAAGAAGAGCGGAAAAATTCAGCGACAAACATCACAGGAATAACGAAATACGTCAAAAACGCCCTACAGAAAAACGGCTACAGTACAAAAGATATGAGGAAGCCACGAGAGCAGAGAAAAGACGAAGACCAACAACAACCAGCAGGATACGCGTACCTTCCATACATAGCCGGAGTCACCGACAGGCTAAAAAAGATCCTAGGGGAGAAAAACATCACCACACGTTTCAACACGGTGACCAAAATCGACCACCTACTCCCTCCAAACAAGGACGTGTTACCAAAACTACGAGCAAAAGGCATATACGAACTGAGATGCCAATGTGGAAAAAGCTACATCGGTCAAACAGGACGGAGTATTCAGTGCAGAGTGAAAGAGCCCGAGAAAGGCGCACGCCTTAGGCATATTGAAAAATCTGCAGTAGCAGAACACCTGCACCAACAAGGAGACCATCGCATAAGCTACAGCGACGTCAAGGTATTAGCCAGGACCAGCCACTACTACCCGAGGATAATACGCGAATACATAGAAATAATGAAGAACACTATCAACTTCAATCGCGAAGATGGATACAAGATCAACAGCACGTGGAGGTTAGCACTACGGAGTCGTCATACAATGAACGACGCGATTCAGCAGAACGGAACGGTTATGGATCAGTAAAGCAGAACGGTTATGGATCAGCAAAGCGGAACAAAAATAGGATATATAACGAGCAGCAAAAGACAACAACAGCAGTCTTTAGAAATCTTCTGAAGAAGCTGACAGGATAGTCAGCGAAACGTCAAGTGAAATATTAACTACACGACATCACCCGAAAGACATTCTACATAGATAAAAATACAGTGTCAGATCTAAAAGTTACTCCGTTTAGGTGAAAAGTTTCTTCATTTCATTTCAACTTTTTGGGATATTAAAAAACAACTACTTGCTAGTTAGTTACTTTTCACTACAGCGGTGTTTCTTTAATATAAAATAGGTGACGATTTATCTAAAGTGCGACCTATATTTATATTATTACGGCCAAATTTAACACCGTCGACGGACCCACGATATTTAATGTAACTTTACATTTAAATGCAATCTTTCAATAGCCTTTATGTACCGCAATACACAAGAAAATATTTTACATAGGATTTCATATTTTTCAGAGCAGAGATAAAGTAATTTTTTTACGTATGCTACATAAACAAATATTGGTCCCCAAAAATTTTAGAAATTTGAATCACGTGCGTAAACGGACCCTGCTACAATCAACGCCGCTACGTAGAATTGTGTACGCTCTATTCCTATTGTGCTGTGTGAATTAGTGGTTGCGCTCCTATCCATCGGTAGCGGTCTTTGATGTTATCTGTCGGTCACCATACTGCCCAACATGGTTAGCAGCAAAGCAGCAAAAAATTAAAGCGCTCCCGATATATCATTATATATCATTCGATGGAACGGAAGATACAAGCACCTAGCAGACGTTTACACAACTGTTCCATAAAAGTTACGTCCGCTAACTGCGACCAATATTCGCTTATTCAGTATGCCAAGTGGCATTATTAAGTACAGAGAGTAAGTGCTATTATTGTATATTATTGTATATATGTTATTAGTGAACCATTTTTCAATGGCCAATTTGAGAGAACCACGTATTTGTATCAAGATCGATTTTGAACTCGGCAAGATTGCTGCAGATACACACAAAATCTCAAAGGATACGTTGCACTGGATTCAAGACAAACTTAAAACTGGTTTATATGTTTCAAAAATGACAGGACAGGTTGATGCCGATGAACGTTTCGGACGAGCAACAACCGGTTCGGGACGATCATAGGCGAATAGTTCAACAGATGTACATGGGATCATCTTATGGCACATATCAATATATTTTATCGGACTAGTTTAACGTGACAACAAACTCCTTTACTTTTCGTCCGCATCCACGATTTAAGTTTCCAAAATATGCATCCATTCACTTGACCTTGAGAAGAAGTAAATAAATAATTTATTTCATTTATTACGCAGTGGCAGTGCGTGCTGACGTAACGGAGGACTGCGCACGATAATTCGACTTCCTCGTATAATTCCGTTGCATGTCACAATGTAAGGAAAATATACAAGGAAGTTGAATTGTTGTGCAATCTATCATTACATCATCAACCACCGCCGCTGCTATAATGATAAACAAGATCAGAATCAGAAATTCATCACCAAATAAATCACTTGTGAAAAGAAACGTGTTCTGACTTAAACCGCTGACCATTTGACTACAGGACAGTACATTTTGAAATTGCGAATTAATAAAAGTATCAACACAATATAGAAATAGCCAAGCCACGCATTGTAGTTTTGACAGTGTCATCCTATTCGTTCCCGTAAAATTGGATATTCAAAGACCTCATCGAAACGCGTTCTTCTTACCCGTAATAATTCGAATATGTAAAGCCGGCTTTACATATTCGAATTTTCGTATACGACTTAGTATAATTTGTAAAGTAAGTCGCAAATGTAAACGCAAATTCGATATTCAAAATGGCAGAAACTAATCTAATTAAAACTAATCGACTGGAAAGACTAAAGAAAATCATGATATCAACGTTAAAAATAAGACATATCAAATTATTATCGATATTGTGAATATAACGGGGGATATGGCCCTATTCTCGAGATTGATCGCACGTTCGATCACATGGCATGCGTTTCGTTCGAATTCGTATTCTGGAGTTAAAATTGTTCGATCGTAGTAGTATTGGTGGTCGAACGATTACATCGAGTACATTTACAAAAACGATACATATTATCGTATAACCTATTGTAAGTTTCTGTAAGGTTAGGTATCTTCCAAAGTATTTCAGTTTTAGTTTCTTAATACTCACTAAATTAAAGGTCGGAATTGACGTTAATTAGATATCAAATTAAAAGGAACTTTTGACAATACGTCGTTTCCATCATATTGCAAATATATTTGGAAATGAAATGCAAGAAATAGTGACAGATGAAGTTTCGCATCATGCGAGAATATTCCATGACCGGGATAATCCCTTCCAGTTGAGTGATGAACAATTTAAAAAATTGTTTCGGCTGTCAAAGGCATTAACAAAAAAACTCTGTAGATATTATAAAGCAACACACTACACCTCCATCCCGTACATCAGCACTTGATATCAAAACATCACTGTTTATATAAGAAAAAACATGTTATCCAACAGATTTTTTTTTCAATTAATATATTACATTTAGTAGTAATAATATTATATTTCCAACGACTTACAAAAGTATACGAAGTGACGCAAAGAAACACAACATGCAAACAGGGAAACAATAATAATAAAAAAAACACTAACTAAGGCTACAATTAGAAATAGTGAAAACATGGTTGGGCGGAGCGCATAAACTGTAGATTTAATTGCAATAATAAGAAATATGAAACCATACAAATGATCTATTTAAATTCCATCCACAACAATTTTCCATTTATGTACTGTGAAATGTAGTATCTCCTTCAGCTTTTAATTTTGTGTAGTACCGATCATATTTATTGCAACTCAACAGCGATGTAAAAACAGTTGGTTTAAAAAGAACGGTGTAATGTATTAAAGAGTAAGAATTTTGAGTTTGCTTTTAAAAACAAGTACAACAAACAACTTATAAAGCTATAAAAACAAATGCAAACATCAGTTTTCTCTCCAACAGCATGGTTTTATTAGTGGCCGATCTACTACAACTAATGTAGTAAAAATAACGCAATATATCAGTGAAGCTATTGACACTAGGAACCAAGTTGACGTCATTTATATTAATTTCACGAGAGCTTTCGACTCTATAGATCACTCCATACTTATATCTAAATTGGATGCATTTGGTTTCTCCTGGTACTTTTTTGCAGCTTATATCTTCGTATTTAACTAATAGATCATGCTATGTTTCCTACAACGGATTCAATTCCAGGCATTACATACCATCTTCTGGCATAGCACAGAACAAACCTTGGTTCCTTCCTATTCAATATATATATATTAATGATCTTCTTGAAACACTGAGTTGTGGAGCTCTGGCATATGCAGATGATCTCAAGATTTTTACAAGAATAGAAACACTGGATGATTGCAAGAAGCTGTTGGAGAAACTTCCGATCACCCAGAGTCGGTGCAACCGAAATAGAATTAGTCTAAACATTGACAAGTGTGCGATAGTGAGTTACTCGAGAACCACAACACCCATTACTTTCTCCTACGGAATAAATGAAGTCCTTATACCACGAGTGGAAATATTTAGACTTGGGTATTTTGTTTGACTCATCATTACGTTTCAATGATCACATCGGTGATATTTGTGCATCAACCAATAAAGCCTTGGGCTTTATTATAAGATCCTGCAGAGAATTTATCAATTCCACAGCTTTGAAGTCCCTATATTATGCTTTTGTCACAAGTAAATCGGAATACGCTAGCGTTGTATGGTATCCACACTATTTGTAGCTTCAGCTTTCCGTGGAACGTGTGTAGAGACGATTTTTGAAGTATCTGTCATTTAAATTGGATGGTTCATACCCGGAGAGAAATATAGATTACGATAATCTCTTGGATCGCCATTCGTTGGAATCACTTGGTAGCAGGAGAGAAAAGCAAAATGCCAAATTTGTAATACAGCTGATCCACAATAAAGTTGATTCTCCGTCCTTGCTACCTCAGATAAATTTTGTAGTGCCAACACATTTAACGCGGTCCTTCGATACGTTCCTAACACCCAAGGCAAGAACCAACACGTTGTCGAAGGCTCCGTTGTGCCATATGGCTAGTAATTGTAATAGACTTTATCCGGATCCATTTCTCTTATAACACATTACTATTATTTCACATGTTACTTCATTGTTTAACCTAGTATATTCCTTCCATTGTTTCAATGTTTACGTTCTTATTATTTTGTATATATCTATATTTAGCTGTCCTGTAAATGGATTTTCATCTGTTGGACAATAAAGATTATTGTTATTATTATTATTATTATTATTATTATTATTGTTATTACTGTTATTGTTGTTATTGTTGTTATTGTTGTTATTGTTGTTATTGTTG